>VDFB02390261.1:0-23210 GCA_007258455.2 Sequoia sempervirens | reverse complement strand
AGAGGCATGGAAAGTATCACCAAGCTATAACTTGTGTAGGGGAGAAATCTAATTCATGTCTACTTGTCCTTGCTACATTGGAATTTACAAGAGCTATGTAGATACCACTAGTTCAAATTGTAACTACATATCCAATAGATCCTTAAATGAATCTCTAGACGCTCTAGAGGATTCACCAATAGTTTTAGCACTTTCTCCTTCCTTCTTCTCACTCTTCTCTTTCTCACCACTACCAAAATATGCTTATGTATTCTTCTCTTCTTCTATAGACTTTTCACCATTCATAGGAGGCAAGTTTTCATATTTTTGTGCCTCAGTCTTCTCTGGGATTTCTTGCTTGTCTTCTTCTTTCTACTTAGCATTTGTCTCTATGAATGGAGGAGGTAAAATCTATTTTGCTTGTGCTTCATCCTTCTCCAAGGCATCCTGCATATAATATTCCTTCTCTTCTTCAAAAACATTCTCCACCATTAGAGGGTTATTGTCAATTACCATGTCTTCTTTTCTACCCTTAGGCTTAGGCACATGCTCATGTTCAATTGCAGGTTCGTTAATTTATAGGATAGATGTATCATGTTGCATTTTCTCATCACTATCTAGAGACATTCCCAACTCTTTTGCAAGATTTGCAACTTTCTGCACTATCTCATTCTTGAGCCTTTCAATGTCTTCTTTGTCTTTGCTCATCAGAGTACTAACTCTCTGTTTTGTCCTGAATTTCTTATGATGTAGCTTAGACAACTTAGCTCTATCTTCATCTATAAGAGAAGAACCAATCTTCTCCAAGGAAAATGTCCTCATCTTAACATCTTTATCAAAATTTTCTTGCCTTCTAGCACTTAGAACACCTTTAAGATCATTAGGCAATTGATTCTCAATTTCATTCAAACCTATACTAAATGTTACCATATATTTCACAATAGCTTCTTATATTGTGGCCTTATCCTTTTGAATCTAGATACATTTTAGTTGTCTCTTCTAAAAGAAAAAATTATGCAACACTATTAAACAAAGCATATAACTATAAGGGATTGTGTTCTCTTATCGGAGGCGCCTTTTCTTTCTTCTTTACCTTTCCTTTAAGAGATTTTTCTCCTCCTTTTGACTTCTTTTCTCTTCTTTGAAAAACAAAAGCTTTATTTTCTTTTTCCACTTCTTCTTCACTCTCAATATCTACCACATCAATCTTTGTCCTCTTTGCACTTGTCTATTCTATAGAAGCTTTAGAATTCTTCTTCTTCTCCATCTTCACAACTAATGTATCTTTCTCTAGTAGCCTTTTATTTTCTTCTCCTCTTAGGGGGCCGTTGTGTTTTAGGGGTGTTGGATGTTTCCTTCTTCTTTGAACTTCACGCAGGCTTTGTTCTAGAGGACTTAGGAACAACAAAAGAGGGGGTAGAGGTCCTAACTGACCTTCTTGTCTCGAGAGTACTCTATGAAGCAATAGTAGTGATTTTGGAATTCTTCTTATAACCCTTAGGTGTATTCACCATCTCCTCCAACTGAGTTTTCAAATTCTCAACATTCTTTGCTATGTCCTTCTTCGTAGTTTCTAGGTTTACTTGGGTAGATTTCTTTGCATAAGTTCCAAACTTATCCACAAATAGATCTCTTGGTTTGCTTAACATGATCTCTACAAGACCAGTAAGCTCTTCTTTTGTAACCTCATATCCCAACTCTAGGATCTAGATTGCTTTGGGTTCAACTACTTCCATAAAGCAGTGATCTCTGTTAATCGTGAAAGTGATTTCATTCTTATGCTTTTCAACAACTTTTGTCGGTATCCTTTCTCTTTCTTGAATTTCTCCTTGAAATATCCTAAAGAAACCCCACAACATAGATTTTTTAGGTTTCCAAATTTCATAACCTTCTCAAATGATCTCTTATTTGAATTACAACTTGAATAATATCTAACCATAATGTTCTTTGCTCTGAGCACTTCTCTAAGAAAGTAAAATAACAAAAAATAACTAGGGTACCACACCAGAAGAGGTACCTTGATTCCTTAGTCTTCTATAGGTTCTCCATCAACTATTATCTTAGGAGTTTGCACAAATCTATGTCCAAACCTTCCTTCACCATTTGGTGAGCAGTGTGAATAGTGGTATCTGACACAAAGTTCTCTCTTTTGGTCTAAAACATCTTATACCCAATCATCATTAATGCATACCTCACTGTCGGATCTTCAATATCTTTCACCGTTTGGGATCTTTTGTAAGAAATTTCTCTAGTGAGCTTCATCACCATTTCATTGTTTACAAACTTTAGTGCTGAAACAAGTCCTTTAGAGCACAAATTGGTAACTACCTTAATTACTTGCTTGTTAATCATATGCAACATATCCAACCACATGAACTTATCATGAATTTAGATCAACACATATTTAACCCATTCATCCTCGTAATAGAAATTGGGGAAATTGTTCCATACATCCAATTTCCTCTTTGCCAATCTCTCATACTTAGGTTTCAATTCAAAGTCATCTCTAGTCAACTCATTCACCCAGTATTCTGCCATCTTCCCATGATCATACTCTTCCATCTTTTTGTGAATATAGATTTGCACATCCTCTATGTGCATCACCCCATATGGAACCCTCATAAATGCACCTTTTGGGTTTGTCTCCATGGATTTATATGGGTTCTTTTTGAATTTAGGTCTTGGACACTCCAAAACATCAATAACTTGGGGTGTGAACATTTTGAACCTTTCTGAAAATAGGCTTTTGTAAGAAATGATAAATACCTTGTAATTCTTTTTCAGTAGGGTTTTGCACAATGCTTTAGAATCGCTTCAAATCACCTTTGCTCTACTCTCCACTTCAATTTATCATTCACAAATGAATTTAAAATATGCGAGATCACATATAAAGTCCTTTTTGGTGACCTAAAATGCATTTATTGCAATTGATAAAGTTAGGTAAAAAAGTTGACAAACCTTCACTGTGTCATCACAAGCACCTTAAATCTCTCTGAAAATCTTAGAAACAAGGTATTTCACACCAAAGATATCACCAACAGACCAAGCATATCACCTAACATATGTACCAGTGTGTTGAAGGCATCAACACCACATCTTTGACAGGGGCATTGAATATTTCTTGTTAAAACTCCCCTTTAGCCAAAGCTCTTCATCTAGTTTCTGGAGGAAACATTTGCACTAGGAGTTGGAACAAACTAATTCTTCATTTCACTCTCTTCCTTTTTCTTCCATGTCTTTTTTGTTTCCTTTTTCATCTCAACGGGATCAATCTACTTCATCATACTAGTCTTCTTTTGTGAAACAAAGGGTTTCACATTCTTGCTTCTACAAAACTTAACCATGTGTCCTAGTTTATTGTATTTGTGACATATGACACCATTTTGTTGAAAAAAATTACTTGTTTCCATTATGGATCTACATTCAAAAGCCTTGTGCCCAAATCCATTGCATGTATAACAATAAGCATTGAAATATTGAAACATCATACCATTATTGTAACCATTCATCACATGACTTCTGCATTCACTAGCCTTATGAAAAAATCTATCGCATGTAAACAAATAATTAGGAAAGGATTGAATGTTCTAATTCATTTTGATTCTACACTCTATTAATCTATGTCCAAATTTATTGTAGGAATAGCATTAATCGTTAAAAGATGAATACCTTTGTACAACAGGTTGTCTGATAGGAGGCCTTTTGAAATCTTTCTTCTTGTTTCAAACCTATTTGATATTGTTCTTCTTGTCATTCTTATTTTCAACATTGTTTGGAGTCTTATTTTCTTTTGAAGTTTCTCCTTTTTAAAACCCCAATCCTTCTTTGTCCTTAGAACCCTTCTAATTTGTGATAATCTCATCAAGCAAGGTGGGACTCTTCTTGAATTTATCTTCTTAAATATTTTCTTTCTCCATATTTGTTATCAAAGTCACAATATCTCATTCAAGCTTTGAACATTCTTTAGATTTATCTTTCAATTTTGCATTTAGGCAGTCTTCAACTCTTTTTCCTTCTTCAACTTGCATTTTCAGATTGGTGATAGTCTCATTTGATTGCTTGAGTTGCTCATTTGTTTCCTTGAATCTTTCTATAGCTTTATTGAGTTTCTCTTTCAACTTCTTGATACACTCATCTGCATCCTTAAGATTCTCTTTCAGATTTCTATTTTCAGATTCTTCTTTGTCCAAATCATCAAGGGCTAATTTGAGTTCTCCTTCCATATCAACTTCACAATCTTCTTCAATAAACCCTTTAGGGTTAATCTCTTATGCAGGAATAGAATACTTCTTTGTAGCCATGTGTTCAACCTCCAAGATCTACCTCAACAATTAAGCCAATAGAAGGAACCAAGCTTTGATATGAATTGTTGAACACTTAGAATACTTAGAGGGGGGTGAATCAGTATGCACTAAAATTGATTCACTTAATCAACTTAAACATCCATTCAAAACATCACATTAAAATTGTAGCTATGGGAACAAACATATAAAGCATGTACCAGATCAAAGAACACAAGAACACCATATTTACGTGGAAAACCCTTGAAAGGGAAAAACCACAGTGAGGATTAGCTCACAATATATTATAATTGATTACAATGTTGATACAAAATAGTGGACTCACTGCCCAAGGACTCACTATCTAGAAAGAGATAATGGATCACTATTGGTGGCTCACTACCCATAATAGAAAAGATAGAGGAAAGGGTGGATCATTGCTAGGGATGAATTGCTAATAATGCATCTAACATATGTTGAAGATACAGTTCTAATTAAGCTTTGAAAACTGACTTAACACACTTCATACTTCACCATAATTCCACTTCACACTTCCCTCTACACCACATCTTGTATAAACACACACATAATCACATCATATCTATTACTCCACACAAGGAATCAACCTTGTATATATATATATATACACTGAAAACATCCCAAACATCAATTATGTCAACCTAATTAGATGAAACATGTACCACACAACCTGTTGGCTCAAAACTATAACATACACGCCTTGCAGAAAGAACCAAAATATGTACACCACCAAAATAGGTCAGAATGACCCATAATCACTCTTGTGAATCTGCTCCATACAAAATTCAACTCTACACGACCCTAAAACCTTTAGGTTGGCACCACATAACAAAACTGATGAAGTAACAATGAATGAATCAATTATTCATTCACAACTTGACACATAGACCACTAAATCACTTGCCACTTGGAGCACACACACTTCTAACATCCAAAAACACTTCCTCAAAACCACATAGTATAATGTTCATATGCAGTGGAATGTAGAGCATTCCAACATACACTCTGCAACTGCAACTTTGCCATTACCAAGCTTGATACTCTATCAACATTATCTTCAACTGCGGAAGATATACAACCTTGAATCTTTGGATCTGAGCACCTTCAACACACACCAATACTATCTCAAAATCGCATAACATGATTATGCATAGTGGAGCAATGTGAACCACAAAATTGGTTCACTGTAACACTAAAATTGCACACTGAGACTTAGCCAATTATCCAAAATATTTGGTCTTCTCTGGGCCAATAATTATGCATCTATACAATGGGTTGACATCAATGACAACACCATACACATCCAAACACCATCATGCTCATGTTACCAACATACACCATTTAAATTTAGTTTAAAATAAATTATTCATTAGAAGGGGGAGCCATATCTCTTAAAATTCAGAGAGAAACTATTTCCCATAGAAATAGTTTATTCAACTATTGACAATCGATATGCATTGAATTTGGGTAATAGATTTAAGAATTCAAGTTTTGAGAAAGTGCATAATATGTTAACCAACAAATCTGTTATTCAAGTTTTTTTCAATTATAACTCATATATGTTGTGCAATCTATTATTGAACTTATTTTTAGTTATAAATTTTATATATTGCACTGTACAATGTGATTCACACACACACACATATATATTTATTTATTTATTTGTTTGTTCATAAAACAATGATTGCATACATACACATATATTATTGCATATATATATATGTATGTATGTATGTATGTACATATATGTACACACACACACATATATATGTATGTATGCATGTATGTATGTATGTATGTATGTATGTATGTACATATATGTGTATGTATGTATATATATACATACATACACATATATGTACATACATACATACATGTACATACATACATATATACACACACACACACATACATACATACATAATATGTGTGTGTGTGTGTGTATTGTTGCATATCATATATATGTGCGTGTGTGTGCACTCATTATTTTATGGTCTTCTTCTTCTTCAAAATATTATATTTGATCATGGTAATTTGTTATGAATGGAAATTATATTATGGTGTTTTCATAGACTGTTGTCATAATTCTATCTAGTTTTTTCCATTTGCAAATATTATGTTGTTCTACTTGTATATACATTTATTATTGTACACACTATTATTAGGATGTTTTATTTGCAAATATTATGTTGTTCTACTTGAATACAAATTTATTATTGTACACACTATTGTTAGGATGTTTTGATTTTGTTTGTTACTACCTTGATTGTATGATTTTTTTGTAGGCATGTGAGCACTAAGAGGTGATGCAACAATGTCGATGGCAAACAAATCAATGAATGTGTTTGTTAAAAAACTAAACAATTTAGGATATTTTGCTCATATGGCTAGTACTTAGATTTGTATATTGCGATATTTAGTCCTTTAACCAATATGGCATTGCGATGTTTATCTTCTATAATAATTGGCAGTTGTACACACATTATTGTTAGGATATTGCTATTACTTCCCCAATTATATATTTTGTTTTGTCAGACATGTGAAGAGTGGTGGGAGGTTTCTAGAGCACCTCAAATTGTAAACAAACATTTCAGGTAAAGTATTTGAAGACTTTACTTTGGCAATGACTTGGTAGACATCAATGTGTTGTTTTGTATTATTCATTCCATTCACGTTATATTTCATTATTGTTCCAGTTATTTTTTTAATATGTTTTTCTGTGTATATCTAATTGCATATATGTATGTATATGTATGCTTAGTTAGCCAAAATATTATCTTGTTTTAGTTATATATGTATGTGTATATGTTTTTTAATTAGAAATAGTATATATTGTGCTATACTATGTCATTCACACACACATATTTGTGTGCGCGTGTGTGTGAAAGACATAGTACTGCACACATATATATTCATAAGAATGAGGTCACTCTAATGACCCAAAATTAAACATTGGTTCCTTTTAGAAATTCCCTTCCTATTTCATCTTATCAACTAGTGGTTAAGAGTGTAGGATACACACATCTAATTAAGGACCTTGGGATACCTCTTACAAGTATTAAACCCTCAAAGTGTTTTTCTATTAATTCTAGTGAGGACCAATTGCAAAAGAATAATTATGCAACAAATGCTACTATATTTCACTAAGAGAATTTATTATGACATATCAACACCCTAGATTAGGAAATTGATTTCAAACTTTAGTAAACAATTTAATAATTGTCAATCAAAGCATTATATAGAGGAATGCTCCAATTGAGTTTCATCTTTTGGAATGTTAGAGGACTTATAGAAGCTTCTCATGGGTTTTGTTTATCACTTGAATTTTAGTAGTTTGATACATTTGATATTATGTCTACAAGAAATCAAATTTATAAGATTTTTTATTCAAGCCAACTTCAAGTTAGTTTGGATTCAAGTGTTTCAACTCATCACCTCGCATGAGGTGGGACAAAGTGACATACACATGTTACTTTCTACCAATTTATATTCATCTATTATTGCCTCTAGGTAGGAGCCCGACCACCATGTTATGTAGGCAACCTTTCACTTAAATGGGATAATGATGATGATTGCCAAAACTAATGCCCCTTATGATGATCTTGAAGGAATGGTATAATGGCCTTGGCCTGCTAACAACTTGTCACTTTCCAAATAGATCATTTGTAGCATGACATGTAACATCCATGGTTTGTATGGTCCAACTTGTTGGTCAACAAGGAAATAATGCTCAAATGTCTTGATTGTGTTATGTTTTCCTAGAAAAAAGTGTTTTGAATCTTCTCCCACAATGAAAAACATATGAAGTGCATTATAAGACAAAGTGACATACACATGTTACTTTCTACCAATTTATATTCATCTATTATTGCCTCTAGGTAGGAGCCCGACCACCATGTTATGTAGGCAACCTTTCACTTAAATGGGATAATGATGATGATTGCTAAAACTAATGCCCCTTATGATAATCTTGAAGGAATGGTATAATGGCCTTGGCCTGCTAACAACTTGTCACTTTCCAAATAGATCATTTGTAGCATGACATGTAACATCCATGGTTTGTATGGTCCAACTTGTTGGTCAACAAGGAAATAATGCTCAAATGTCTTGATTGTGTTATGTTTTCCTAGAAAAAAGTGTTTTGAATCTTCTCCCACAATGAAAAACATATGAAGTGCATTATAAGATCATTATTTCTAATCACAATCCCATCACTTTTAAATTTCAACAAGTTTATATGACAATGAAAATACTATGCATGCATTTGTTTATGAATATGTTGCATGTAAATTAGTAGGGAACTGTACACTCATTGACACTAATGGAGTTCTATAATTGACCCCCCACTGCCTTCCTATGTAATTTTGGTAGCAAGTTATCTATGTCTACAAGAATGTTATATATATACCACATAGTATTGATCCATGGCTACATGTAAGAAAATTACTAATCATTTTTCCACAAAAGATATATGATTGAAACATAGTCGAATACCAAATAGCATATAAACTTATTTTGTGGTTTATATATATATCCATATACAGACATAAAAATACATAAGCATACATATGTGTAATCATAATTACACATATGAATGTTTATGTGTGTATATATATACCACATACTATTGCACATAATGCTTCCTTTTCTCCATGGTTGCATTCAAATAAATTACAAAATGTACTATCAATAGTTGTCATACATGTTCAAAAATGTATGTTGAGTATTTGTGGTTTGTATATATCTATTGATAGTGAAAAAATTTGTCCTTATCCAAAATTAACATAAAATGACTCTACAATGCCCAAGAAGGACGAAATCAATTCATAACAATTGGAGAGATCACCATTGTATTGGTGATATTCCTTTGAATTTTAGTTGAGGTACAACTCCCTCTTCTAATAGAATTTTGTACTTTTTTGAAATATATAAATGTGGGTTATGCTTTTTACCAAAAATTAGGAAAGGTAAGCTAACACCTGCTCATAGCCATGATACAAGTGTGGAAAGCAATGTTGATACTAACTACTACTGAAATGAGAGGATTGGAAAACAATTAACATCGTGACTCAAAGATCAGACTATCAATGTTTGCTGACTCGACTCAACACAATTCCAATCATTTACTGTAAATAAAGTAAATCAAATGCCACAAAACAACGCATTCTCAAAGGAAAGGAATGTTCAAATGCCTGTCAAAGCTCAAAAACTTTTTCACAAACATTAACATTTAATCTACAATCACTACACAAAGACAATAACCATTCACAAAAATGAATTGAAACTGCAAAAATTGATCCTTTATTAAGATTGATTCTCACTCATGCATCAAAGTGCAAGCGGGATCAAAATGTTGGACCCTTGCACTGCCAAAAGATAACATATTTAAACATTCTCAACTTGTAATAGTTAAGCTCTCTTGAAACAGCTTCTTGGCTATTAACTGCTACCCAATCGAATAAAGTCGATCAAAAATCAACTAATCTTGTTAGAATATGAAAAATTCCCTGCATTAATTGTTATTTTTTGGGATGGCTACGATTGCATCTCGTTTATGAATTGACAAGACATGAGGATGAACCGTCACTTGATATAAGCAAACCATGTAGCTTACTTCGTGCAAAATGATCGCCACCTTAATTTCTCCTTGACTGTTGGTATGCCACTTAGATCATTCCATGTAACTCCTTAAATGTTGAGAGCTGCTTAAATCCAATTAAAAAGTCTCCATCACATCACCACACTTGTATTAATTAAATTGAAGCCATTTGTGTGTACTTCTATATTTATTGTTTCAAACAAATCTTTGCCATTTTTCCCATTTCATTCTATAAATCTAATCCATCCTGTTCATTCTGCACAATGTTAGTTACATCTTCAAGCATGTCGAGCTAGTCCAATGAGATAGTTGTGGAGAGTGACTTCATAGTTGTAGAAGGCATTGAATGTGTTTTTGTTTGTAGGCTGGTGCAAGATTAGCTGAAGGAAGTCTTCATCATCCATAGTGATGTGGAAGATGAAGTCATTCGTAAGGTGATCGATGAGCACTTCCTAGTGCAAGTGCACATTCATAATGCCACCCCTCTTGAGCATTTCTTGTATAATATCATACACACTTTTGGACTATTTGGATGGGATTTGTGGGTTGTTGAGCATTTGGTTCATCCATGGTTCCTGCAGAATGTGGAAGATGCACTAATAGGGCTTTTTGTTCACCCTTGCATGGGCCTAATTGGTGACGCTATTTGCATCTCTTGTGCGCTACAAAATGAAAGGGTCAACCAAGCTATTACTCTGACTTGTGTTGGCCTTGAAAGTAACAACATGGAGACGTTCACTCATTACATGGAGTATAATGAAAATACTTTCTCCCCTACAAAGATTGAGTGAATGCAAGAGGTGATCAAGGCCATCATTATCATATTTACCCTTTATGTTTGAAGACCCCTATTATGAAAAATCATCCTTTTTGGCAATGTAATACAAAATTTTGTCATTACATATAAATAATATATATCTTTTTTGGTTTTTCGATTACTCTGCATCATGGAGATCTTTACTTGTTTTATCCCAACTGTCTGTAATTTCTTCCATTTACTTGTATGGAATATGTATGGAAAAATGCATTTCCTTGTGAGAAATCCTCTTTTGTGTAATTTCTTCTTCATAAAGGAATATATTTGAGCCCTCAAACATACTGTAAATGCGTTTGAAAAGGTTTTGAAAAATTGTCGGAGTCTCTCAAGGTTGAAGAAACCCACTTACATGTCGCCCTTATGAATGAACTTCATCTTTCAATTTTCCCGTTACCTTTATGTGGAATGCTTAAAAAGGTTATTGTGACTTAATCAATAGTGATATCGGGAAAAGGTGAGTTTTGAAAACCTTGTTGAGACTAACAAAGGTTTTAAAACTCAATGCAATTCCGCTAACGTTCTCTGCCTTACTTAAGACGTTCCCACAATTTTGGGGTCCCACAGATGAATTTGCAGTTTTAAACTAATAATTTCCATCCAAACACATAAGTTTGAGAAACAAATCATGAACCGACACTATTTTCAAACTTGGCCAAAGACCAAAAAATACCTCCTTTTTATTTATACATACTTTAGAAGGAATTTTTAAAAGAAGGATTAAAAATTGATGGTAACATATATACATATATGTGTATACACACATATATATGTATGTATACATATGTAGATATACATACATATATATGTATATAACATATATAGATATACATTATATATGCATGTATATATATCTATGTATACATACATATATACATATATATATATATATATGTATATATATATATATATATACACATATATACATACATACATCAAATTATGAGTCTGCAAACAATTCATGGTTATACCTCTTTCTTTCATACTTTCTCAACTTGTTAATGGCTTTGCATAGTCTCTCGGGGCAGTCATTGTGTGTTGTAACTAGTCCAGGTACAAAGGTGTCTTAGGTTGTATTTTATTTTTTAGTTGTATGTGGGTTGTTTCAGTTTTGGCTTTGCTTGTGTCTCTTGTCTTCCACTTGACTCTGTGGCCCAATGGATTTGACACTGGTTTTTACCAAAGACGTTGGAATTATCTGCATTCTCACCCCCAACCAGAGCTTGTTGTTACCCCTAATTTTAATCTTGAAAATTTTAAAATTTTTCCTTATCAAGATGTCAGTTAAACTTGTGGTGTTCAAGCAGATGTCTTTTCTTAGTGGTTTTTAGATCAATTTTGAACATAGGCTGAACATTTCTAACAATACTATTTTTCTAGTTGGATTCTAAAAATGTTGCAACTTATGATCTTCTCTTAAAGTAATTAGGCAGCAAGAGACAATGTTCTTGTGGAAATTAATGGCGATAATTTAAAAATCAAGCTTGCACTATAATAATGTGCAATATATCAGATATCTAGTAATAATGAGGGACAAGTTTTACATGCTTCAAATGCTTGCCTCAAAGATGTTTCTTGAGAATTAATTTTTTTTGATCGAGCTAATGAAATTTTAGATATCATTTTCCAATTTCAGACATCCTTGACCAAGGTAGTATATATAAACAACATGACAAAAACATTACCAACAGGTGAAGAGAGGCATCTCCTAGTGAAGGCGATCAATCAAATTCTTTACAAGTTAGATGAATTGGTTAGGTCATCCATGTTGATTTTCTAGCTCGAAAGGTGGGATGTGGAGTTGCTTTAAAGCGACTCGAGTTGGATTTTTCACAACAACAGTTTTTTTTATTCTTTAATAGAATGTTTTCGAGTTTGTGAGGATAGGATAAATCCAAGAGTGATTTTATGTGATTTAAAGCCAAAGAATGCAAGGAAATTTTCTTTCCTTGCACGCTAAGTAAAGCAACTGGGCTCTATATATGTAAGATTGTTGTAGCAAACTAGTATTGTATTTTCGAAAGAAAAGTTTGTTGTTAGGCTGAATAGAAGATCCAACATTTGCAAGTTTTTCCCCACATTGGGGTTTGCTGGGTAATTCTATGTTATTGTCTTTTTGTGATTAGCTTCTTGTTATTTTTGCTTCTGTTGTTATTAGTTGTTAATTAACCCAAAACTTGTGTTAATTGTTATAAATTATATTTCTTTCTGTGAATTTATTGTGCAATTAATCTGTTGCTAGGTTATAGAAGTTAACATGGTATTAGAGCACTAAACTTTGAATACGAAGCCAAGATTTGTGACACAAATTTCAAGGAAAAAAATCATATTTTTGTCTCCAGTTCTTTTTGTGGCTATGGAAATCAGTGTTCGATATGAGGACAGGCTTGAGGGTGTGTCTAACTTCTTGCATTGGAAGGTTCAAATTACATCTATTCTCAAGGAGCACAAGTTGTGGATCTATGCTAGTACAAAAGTGACACCACCAACAAATGATCCTATTGCCTTAGATTCACATGAAGTCAAAGAGGCCAAGGCTCAAAGGATTATCCTGGATGGAGTAAGAGATCATTTAATTCCTCATTTATTGAGGAAAGACACCGCCAAGGAGATGTGGGATACGCTCACAAAACTTTATCAAAGCGACTATTAGAGTCGTAAGATGATGCTCAAGGACAAATTGCATAATACCAAGATGTCCAAAGGAAAGAGTGTGGCCTCTTACTTGTCCAAGCTGACACAGGTCAGGGATGAGCTAGGTGCTATTGGAGAGACGATTGATGAAGATGAGTTGGTGCATATAGCCTTGAATGGTTTTTCGAAGCACTGGGAAGTGTTTGTCAAGTGTGTTGTCGGCAAAGATTGACTACCTGATTGGGCAAGACTTTGGGATGATTTTGTTAAGGAGGAGATCCATGAAGGTGCTCATTGAGGAGACCAGACAAAGAAGGGTCAAGACGAAGAAAATATTGCTCGTGCAAGTAAAGGTAAGAAGAAGTCCAATAAAGAGCAAATAGAAGGTTCTTCTTCCAAGAGTGGGAAGAAGAAAGACTTGAGCAAGAAAAATGTTTTTGTTGCCATTAGATGGGTCACTATGCCAGTCAATGTCCGAATAAGAAAAATAAGGACAAGCAAAAGAAACAAGTTGCTGCTACAACAGAGGTGGATGAGTTTGCATCACAATTTGAGAATGAGTTTTCACTAATTGCTTGTCTCTCAAGTTCAATTGCCAATAGAGTATGGTATATTGATAGTGGGGCTTCTTGCCACATGACGGGAGTTAGAGAATGTTTCACCAAGTTGGAGGAGAAGAAGCTAGATTTCTATATTGAACTCGGAGACAATGCCAAGTACCATGCAATTGGTATTGGCACCATCAAGTTTCAGAGGGAGTTTGGAAAACCTTTGTTGGTAGAGGATGTGTTGTATGTCCCTGGCATGACAAATAATTTAATCTCAGTTTCTGCATTAGAAGACAAGGGTTGCATTGTGACCTTTGAGAGGGGAAAATTCTATATTTGTCCCAAAGATTCCAAGCTTGCAAAAGTGATTGGAGTTAGGCATGGCAGCTTGTTTCGACTACAGTTTGAACCAACACATGCATTGGTTAGTAGTTGTACAGGGCTAGGAGAATTGTAGCACAGGAGGATGGATCACCTTCACCATGGAGCACTTAATATTCTTAAGGAAATAGTGATGGGGTTGCTTGAGATGAAAAAAAAAAAGCATGAGGTGTGCAAAGGCTGTGCACTTGGGAAATATGCCGAGACCAGTTTTCCAAGCAACAACACTAGATCCAAAGGGACTTTGGATCTTGTACACTTAGATGTGTGTGGGACCATGTCAAAAACATCCTTGAATGGGTATGAGTATTATGTTACCTTCATTGATGATCTCTCTAGGAAGACGTGGATATATTTCATGAAGAATAAAGATGAGGTCTTTAGTAGGTTCAAAGAGTTTAAGGCTCTTGTGGAGAACCAAATAGGGAGAAAGATCAAGATACTGAGGTCTAATAATGGAGGCGAGTATACCTCGAATTCCTTCAAATATTTTTTTGCTGAGGAAGGTATCAAGAAAGAGTTGACAGTTTCATACAACCGTCAACAGAATGGTGTTGCTGAACGAAAAAATAAGGCTATAGTTGGAGCAGCCAAGGCCATGCTTCATGATCAGGATTTTCCTTGGTTCTTATGGGCAGAAGCTTGCAATACAGTTGTGTATTTGCAGAATAGGAGCCCTCACAAAGTGTTGGGAAAGTTGACTCTAGAAGAGGCATTCACTAGTAAGAAACTAGATTTGGGACACATTTGCATCTTTGGATGCCTTGAGTATTGTCACATTCCTTGTTGAGAAGAGAACCAAGTTGGAACCTAGTGCAGAGAAGGGTATCCTTGTTGGGTATAGTGAAACTTCTAAGGCTTATCAGGTTTACATTCCTGCTCTTAGGAAAATAGTTGTTCATAGAGATGTGAATTTTGAGGAAGAGAGGGCTCTTCAGAAGTCTAGCAACTTGATGAATGAGGGGGAGCAATCAACCACAGTTGAGGCAACACAAATTCCTTAAACTTCAGTCATGCAAACTGGAGAGATGAGCAAGCAGGCCGAGCAGGTTGATCAGAAGGAGGAACAAATAATTCCTCAGCCTCAAATTCCTATTATTGAGAAGAGGAGAAATAGGACAGTTGAGCAGACACTGAGAGAGGCTCAAGAATATGTAGGTGATCCTCAAGATTCAGTCAGACAAAGAAGGGCTCCCAAACGTTATTTTGAGTATGTGGCACTTATGAGTGAATTAATTGAAATAGAGCCTTCTAGCTTCTAGGAGGCATCCAAGCACCAAGTGTGGAGAGATGCCATGGTGGAAGAGTATTCTTCCATCATGAAGAATAATGTGTGGGAGGTAGTACCACAACCAGAAGATAAGTCTGTGGTGGGCTCGAAATAGCTATATAAGATTAAGCATACTGCAGATGGTAGTGTGGAAAAGTTCAAAGCTCGGTTTGTGGCTAAGGGGTTTTCCCAGAAGGAAGGAGTCGACTATGATGAGACTTTCGCTCTAGTAGCCAGGTACTCATCCATAAGAGCTATCATTTCTATAGCAGCATAGATGGGTTGGAGGATTCACCAGATGGATGTAAAGACGACTTTCCTCAACAGAGTGATTGAGGAATAGATTTACATAGAGCAGCCATAAGGATTTGAAGCACATGGGAGGGATTCTCATGTATGCAGGTTGAAAAGAGCACTGTATGGACTCAAGCAGGCTCCCAAGGCGTGGTATTCACATATTGATAGTTACTTGCAGAGCGTGGGTTTCATCAAGAGTGAGGTGGATCCAAACTTGTACAATGTTCAGGTGAAGGGCGAACTTCTCATATTGGTGTTATTTATTAATGACCTATTTCTCACAGGGTCAAAGGAGCTCATAGCACACTGCAAGCGGGATCTTGCAGGAGAGTTTGAGATGAAGGACTTGGGGTCGATGCACTACTTTCTGGGATTGGAGTTGTGGTAGAAAGAGGGATAGATCTTCCTTAGACAAGGGAAGTACTTACTTGATATCTTGAAGCAATTTAGGATGGAGAATTGTAACCCTACATGTCAACACCACTTGTGAACAATTGGAAGAAGATTGACGCTTCTAGATCATAGGCAGTGGACCCGACTTTATACAAATAGTTGATAGGCTCTCTTATGTATTTGGTCAACACTAGGCCAGACATTTGTTTTGTAGTGAACTCACTCAGTCAGTTTATGGTGGAACCCAAACATGTGCACTAGATAGCTGTGAAACATGATTTGAGATATCTTTGAGGCACAGTTGATTATGGGTTGAAGTATGTTCAATAGGATGAAGTGAAGCTTGAGGGGTTTACCGATGCAAATTGGGCAGGTAGTACAACTGATTGAAAGAGCACTTCAGGGTGCAGTTTTAGTTTGGGATCAGGGGCAGTCTCTTGGTACAATAGGAAACAAAAGTCAGTTGTGTTGACTTTTGCAAAGGATGAGTATATGACAACCAGTATGGCTACATGTGAGGCTATCTGGCTTCAAAAAATTATAGTTGGGCTCTCTGATCAGGAGTTGAATCCTACAATCATTTACTGTGATAATTAGAGTTGTATCAAGCTCTTTGAGAATCTAGTGTTTCATGACAAGTCAAAGCACATTGAGATCAATTACCACTTCATCAGAGATTGTGTGGAGAAGGGGATAGTGAAGCTCCAGTACATTCCTACGGACAAACAAATAGCAAATATCTTGACCAAGGCCTTGATGAAGGGAAAGTTTGAATTCTTCAGGGACAAGTTGGGTGTTGTGCATAACACCTTCCTCGCTAAGAGGGAGTGTTGATTTTCTAACTTGAAAGGTGGGGTATGGAGTTGCTTTAAAGCAACTCGAGTTGGATTTTTAGTAACAATAGTTTTTTTTATGAACTTTAATAGAATGTTTTTGAGTTTGTGAGGATAGGATAAATCCAAGAGTGATTTTATGTGATTTAAAGCCAAAGAACGCAAGGAAAGTTTCTTTCCTTGCACGCTAAGTAAAGCAGCTGGGCTCTATATATGTAAGATTGCTGTAGCAAACTAGTATTGTATTTTCGAAAGAAAAGTTTGTTGTTAGGCTGAATAGAAGATCCAACATTTGTAGGTTTTTCCCCGCATTGGAGTTTCCTAGGTAATTATGTGTTATTGTCTTTTTGTGATTGGCTTCTTGTTATTTTTGCTTCCGTTGTTATTAGTTGTTAATTAACCTAGTTGTGTTAATTGTTATAAATCAAATTTCTTTCTGTGAATTTATTGTGCAATTAATCTATTGTTGGGTTATAGAAATTAACAATTCATGCACAAGATTCTTGTGGTTATAGAATCATTTCTTATAGATGAAGATTACTAGGCCCATGTCAAAGTGAGATAAATTATCTCTAATTTAGGCAAAGCTACAGGATTGGTCACTACGATTGCTGTCATGAGACCTGATATTGATAATATTGATGAATATGTTCTAAACATAAATACAGGGGCCTTTAGTGTTATTGTTTCTGGAATTCTAGCTATCCTTTCTATTTTAAGGTGTAGTGTGTCAAAAGCAAGAAGTTATCGAAAGCTCGACATGCTGACATAAAAATTGTTCAACAAATAGTTATTCTTATGAGTTGTGTTGTTCTCCCACATTTGAGGTCACTAGTTGAAATCATAAAGCACGTCCTATAAATTATGAGAATCAAAAAGTGAGAACTATTACTACATTGTCCCTTCTTGCAGAGGCAGCAACACCTTATGGTATTGAAAGTTTTGGATTTTGTTCTTAAACCTTTGTGAAAGGGAATCCATTCTCATAGAGGTAAAGTTCTTGAAGCCTTTTTGAAGGTAATTGGGTTTATCATATGTTTAATGGATGCTATGTTTGCAAGTTACTATACAAAGGAAGTGACGTGTTGGCATTGAACTTGGATCTTTTGGTAGGTCATGCTCCAGTTGCTTCTCCCCAAGATTTGTAAGGATCGCCTTCTTTAATGGTGGTGGGAATGATACCAATAATTGCAAACTGGTACAAGGATTCACAATAGTGAACATATTAATGGTACTTCTCCACCTCAATTTTCTTCACCCTAAGGAATTTTTTTTATACACTGATGCTTGTCACAAAATTATTTCATAATGGAGCTGGCTAGATTTGCTGCTCATAAGATAGCATTATTGTTGTCATTAGTTGTTACTGGTGTCAATGCATTGGGCATAGTAGCAGGAATCTTTCTAATAAACCGGCATGGAAGGTGGCAGGTTAGAATTGGAAGAATAGCTAGCAACAAAGGTCTATATTTGGGAACATTCAGTACGGAAGAAGAAGCTACTGAAGCATATGACATTGCCAGGTCATCAAATTTTGATATGAGAAGATATAATGTGAATAGTATAGCAGTACATTACCCATTGGATAAATTACAAAATGGATCAAGGAAGTCGAGATATCTGATCTAAGTGTCAAAGGCCGTCGAACATATGAGGACATGAATTCACAAATTATAGACCTTAACTAGTTACACCCATGCTCATGCTAATTACCCAAGTGGGCATACGATGGCCTATGATTGCATTTCAACAGCATGCATATAATCAACGAAGTACTGGTTGTTTCAAGCAAGAGCACAATACCCATAATCAAGACTTGCAAATGCAATTGCACTCCACCAATCAAAATTTTCTTTAGTCATCAATCATGGAAGAAAACGCTTCTGTGTTGCATGATATTATGAATTTGAAATCTTCTGCTAAGGTGGATGCGACTAAGTCAGCCACCAATAATCCAGGACTCATGTGCAACGGTCTGTTGATGTATCAGATAATGTTAGAGATCCTCACTTCTTTAGCGACAATGGGATACTTATAGATGTTAAAGATGAGTGGCTTGCCCCAGCGGGAGTTCACTAGTTTTATGTGGTATAGTTTCAATTTTATGATAATACATAACTGAAGTCAAAACTTTACCAGGCTGACAAAGACTTGCAGAAGAAAAGTTAAGCTTGTCACCAAATAACTCAAACTTTAAGAGCTTAAAGGAGTAAGAGGGTCGAGGTTATTGAGGTTTATAGGAAATCATTAGAATAAAAAGGGAAGAGAAAAGAGAATTAAATCCCCTCCATATATCCTTGGGTAAACTCAGAAATGCGAATGTTGCATCAAGAAAGAGGGATTAGAGTTTGTGCTCTTTCGAAGAGGAGATTAATAGAAGGTTACAAAATTTACAGTTTAGAATCGAGCATGAAAGTACTTGATGCAAAGCATATGCATGATGGATTTAGACAAAGGATATAAGGAATGACTGTATTCTTTGCGAGGAGTTTGGTAATATGATTCCTGATAATCTTAAAAAAAATAATCTGATATTACTAAGCATCAAAAAATCTGGTAAAGAGGACCACCCAAGAACTATAAGACAAGGTCTGTTCAAGTGCAGATTAGTACTATGGCTGTGAAGGATAATTTACTGGTTGCGGGAGGTTTCAGGAGAACTAATTTGTAACTTGTATTTATATCAACCAGGTGTGAGTCACTATGCAAGGACAACTTAGGGTGACAATGCAATCACAAATGCAGTAGAAATCTATCACAGTGCTAATGGAGCAACTTAGTTTATGACTTCAAGTAATAACTATGGTGTACAAACATATGATGTTGAAAGATTTGTATTGATGAAACATTTCCCCTTGTCTTGCTGTGATCTACCAATCCCGATAAAAATCTACTTGTTGTTGTAGGGAATAATGATGATGGCGTTCTATCAGACTGTCAAACTGGAAGATTGTTGCATCTCTTAGAGGTCATTTAGATTTCTCCTTTGCTTCTGCATGGCATCCCGATGGATAGATATTGGTTATGGGGATTCAAGACATGACATGTAAGTTTTGGGATGTTAGAAATCTTTCAACCTCACGTGCAGTTCTCAGGGGCCATCTAGTTACCATATGATCTTTAATATTTTCTTCAGATGGTCAATTTATGGCAATGGCTAAGCCAACTGACTTTGTTCATATACATGACACAAAGTAGAACTATGATAAGAGTCAAGAAATAGATTTCTTTGGAAAAATTGTAGGAATATCATTTAGTCCAGACACTAAATCTCTATTTATTGGTGTGGCTGATCAGACATATGGTAACTTGACTGAATATAGAAGACAACAACTCAAAGTGTTGGAATCCACAATAACATCTCAAACACTTTAGCCACCATGGTTTGATGCCAAATTCTCGTCCAACCCAATCTATCAATCCATCAGGCGTATCTACCACTCAGAAGGATCAGTCCTTTCAAAAGCTTCATCAGCCTATGAAGACATGATGTCAGCAGATCCCTTGGGAAGGCACCTATGCTATTTAATTTAGCAGCATGTTGGAAGAATTTAGATGCCAGAATCTAAAATGTGAAGGGAATTTGAAAAGTCTCCTGAAAATGAAAGGATAATCAAGAAAAGGTTACAAACGAAAGTAGAAGAGTTGGACAAGTTTTCATAAAACAATCGGAAGTCTTTATCGATTAATCGCAAGAAGCATCATATGGAGAATATGAAGAAACAATCTTGTGACCCTTCAAAATATAGTCATTTTATAATTATAATTTGGAAGGGAAACTCTTGAAATTCCTATCCAAGTGCTTACAAATAGGAGTGTAATTACTCATAGGGTTTTTTTTCTTTTTCTTTCTGTTATGAGACAATTGAGAGCTGTATAGGGGGTGGAATTGATTCTTTTGACATAGGAGTAAGCAAGCATGTGAGCTTGATTCTGGGGTCTGTGTGCTATCCATGTCAATTTTGAGATCGTTGTTCTTGTGTGTTCAATGATTATTTCCAACATTGAATCCTTCTGCATTAATTTGTGGTTAAATTCACTTCATGTTCACAGATCAGTATTGATATGGTGTGTTAATCTGTGGGTTATTACCGTTTCGAAATTTGAACTAGTTATTGTATTCATTTGCATTCTTATCTTTTTGTACTTTTAGGTTAAAAAATTACAGTTTAAAATCTCAAATTACATTATACAAGGGAGCTTCCCCCTCTCAAACTCGGAGAATTGCTAACTTCCTAGCGATTTCTCCATTTGTTGGTGCATTTTATCATTGCTTGTTGGGTGAGCCAATTAATTCTCACAACGGCAAATCTATTAACCAACAAATCCCAAACTCTATTTTGATAGGCTGTCAACCTCTTAATGGTAAGCATATTGACTTCTAATCTATATGATTATGAGTTAGGAATCTCCTTCCACAAATAGATGCTTCACCATCTTTTGGTGCACTTAGAGCAAGCCTCTAATTTTAACGCTTCATACTTAGCCATGTTATTGGTACAAGCGAGCTACAACCTGTAGGATGTAATAAATGTTTTAGGGGCTAGTTAACTCCACTCTGTTGTTGCAGGATTTTTTAGAATTTGATCCAACAAACCTTAATCACCACATCAATTAATGATCTGATGTCATAAATTCTCCTTTTGATATTCATTAAACCTCTCAACTCATTCTTTCTATAATTTACACATCCTATCCTCAGGTGTTTGATAGGTTGCCTAAATGTGTGGTGTATCTCCCAAAATATTAACATCTATTTCTCACATTTGCAGCTCAAGCTCAATGTATTTTTCAGCTTTCCTTGAACATCCTTGTCAAGGACCAAGGATTTTGTCTCCATTGCTACAAGACCTACATAATTGATTGTCTTTATATAGGTATGACATGAGAATTTAGAATGGTCTTCATTATGGATTCAACACCATCCTAGGAGCAATAATTTAGAATGATCTCCATGATGGATTCAACACCATCCTAGGAGCATGAATTCGTAATGTGAGATTGGGAGGGGGTACTTCTTCCAAGTTAGAGTGCTCCCATATCCTTTCATTTACATATATTCAAATTTATTCATAAAGAAAGTGATCGAAATTTCATTCATTTGATAACTCCCAAATCAACATCTACATAAGCAATTTCATTAGGGACATTGTACACTGTAATGATATGTTTAAGCTTTGGCTTGAAATCCACTTTGATTTGATTACTATGTCCTCACCATGTTATCCATGAATGTGTGAAATCAATGGAGAAGAAACCTCTTAGGATTTTAATCCATTCCTTGCTATGAAGCATACAATACAACTCAGGAATATCAATGACCTATGTATCAATATCTTGTAGAATAAGAGGCTCAAATATAGGGCTTGAATACCAATTGAATGTGCACATTGTTTAATTTTATAATAACTCTCACCTCAAATTTATCTAACTATACAACCACTCTATTAGTTGTAGTAGGAACCATTCCCAACTTTTGACAAATCAGATATGGCATAACATTACAAGAAGCACCAGAGTGAATAAGACAATTATGCAATTTTTTATTACCAACTATCTTGATGCTCAATAATTTTTTTTATAACTTCTACTTTATCTTTAAATAGAGTTACGAATGTATCTAGTGTAGCAAATATTTTTCCTTTATCCTTTTGAGTTGTAATTGGTTTTTCAGCCCTTTGACTATCTAGGGAGTATATTAATGCTTCCTTAGATAATTAGGATAGCTCCATAACATTTTATACATGGAAGTGTTAGATTTAGTATTTTTCATCTCATCTACAACATTATATCTTTCTTTTTATGAGACATGAGGCATTTTAGTAGGAGTTATGACTTGCCTAAACATCCCACTAGATGAACCTTTAGTTGTAGGAGGGTTATTTCTAGCATTTGTATCAAGAGGAGTGGGAGTATGATTTGGTGGGAATAGATCACTTAGTGGCTCTTTTTTCTTACTAAAGTAATAATTATTTTTTCTCCATTGAAAATCCTATATATCTACAACCTCTTTAATTGGTTCATTATCCTTTTCAAAAGCGAACATAAACTCTTCATTTTATTGGTTCTATTCCAAGTTTTCTTCATTAAGAAATGCATATGAATCCAACATCATGGCCACACTCTAGTCACCATGAATTATT
>VDFB02390260.1:0-59718 GCA_007258455.2 Sequoia sempervirens | reverse complement strand
CCTTCAAATGAAATAAAATGGAGGGAAATGATGAATGATAAAAGTGCTATGTTGCAACTCACCAAACCCTTATTATGAAATCTACAAACTTTTTTGATATGGATGGCTTGAATGTAGACCTTGAATCAAATGAATTCTTGATAGATCCTGACTTGAATCACTTGCTTGAATCGAAACCCTACATCACAAATGTTAGCTCAAAAACTCACATGATGCAAGAAGAACTTTGTTATGATGCTTGAATCCTAATGATGGCTCCAAATGCTTGATGAATTTCTCTTGAATTCTCTTATGGACTCAATTATGCTACAAGGATGAATACTTGAATGCTTATTCAACTTGCTTGATTTCTTGGATGATAGAATAAGTGAAAGAACCTTGCATTTATACTTATCTAGCTTAATATCCCAAAATTACACCACACCAAGCTGACATATGAATTCATTAATTAAAGGAGGCTAAATCCCACAAAGATTTGAAATTAAATCCTAAAAATAACTTGAGGGGGACTAAGATGCCCTAGGTGGCATCTTAGTCCTAAGGCATGAAATTAAAGGCACAGACTCCAAAAAGGGGCCCATTTAAGTTTCCTTTGAAAAGAGCATGCCAAGACATTTGAAGTACAAATATGCCCTAGGTGGCATCTTATTCCCATTCCAAAAATCAGGGACACAACTAGAATCATTAAATTATCATTTACCCTTTGATGTTTGTCGGGATTAGCCATTAGAGGATATAATTTATTAGGCTTGTGGATGAAAAATAGGACAAATTAAGACATAAATAAGGATAAATCAAGAAATGTGGGTGCAAACAAGTGTGAAAATGAAAGGGTATGTATTCTCCTACACTACATAAGGTATCTCCAAGGATGATAAATCTGGAATTTTGGTGGATAAAGGTTTTATTTTGATTGGCTATTAGGTGAGTTGGTATGGTTATGTGCTAGATATAGGAAAATTTGTTTTCATTCCAAGGAAATTTAGGACAAACAACATCACATATGAGTGAATGGATTCTTAGATATCAAATGTTGGTATAAGAAACTATTCCATTAGGAATTCATATCTAAGAATGTTCTCAAGTATGTCAAGGAGTGAACCAATAGTGACCATAGCATCTACTACTTTATTATTATCCCTTGGTATTTGTTCAAATATGATGACCAAAAATTATTTCTTCAAGCTATCCACCACTCTCTTGTTTGACATGATATTATTGTCTTTAGTCTAGTATTCACCATTGACCTAACTTATGATCAGCTGGGAATCATCATAGACTTGTAGTTCTTTAATTTTCCATTCCACAACCATTTTCAGCTTGGTGCTCAGTGCTTTGTACTCAACTATAATGTTTGTGCAAGGGAATGAAATCGTGTATGATTTGGGTATACTATCCCCTTGTAGTGTGAGAAATAGGATACTGGCCATTGAGTTGTGCTAAGTATGGGATCCATTGAAGTATATGATCCAACAAGTTGATAGAGTTGTTAGCAACATGCTTTCATTTGGAAATTATGCTATGAGTGGTTGATAATCTTTGATAGGTGCTTTTGCTAACTAATTTTCTATCACCTATCCCTTGATGGCTTTCCTTTCAACATATTCTATGTTGAATTTTCTAAGTATCATGACCCACTTAGCAATTCTTCTTGTAAGAGCTACTTTTTCCAAGAGATATTTTCAAGGATCTAATTTTGATATCAACTTGATATTTTTCAATTAACATGTAATTCCTAAGCTTTTTTGTTGTGAAGAAAATTGATAGACATTCTCATTCAATGGGTGTATAATTTAACTCATATCCAACCAAGGTATGACTAATATAGTAAACTAATCTTTCTTTGTTCTATTCATCAAGTTGTGCCAATAAGGCTCCCAAATTTGTTGTATATAGATATAAAATCATCATTTTTTTCTTGAATTAGAGGCATTAATATAGGGGGAATAAGAAAGTAGTCATTTACCTATTGAAAATATTGACCACACCTTCCATCCCATTTGAATGCTACATCTTTGTGGAGAAAGTGTGTGAATGGATGACATTTATTTGCTAACTATAGAATATACCTTTTGATATATTGAAGATTGCCTTGTAAACTGCATAGTTATTTCAATGTTCTTGGGGGAGGCATTTCTTGGATAGCCTTGACCTTAAAGAGATCTACCTCAATACCTCTTCTGGATACAATGTAGCCCAACAATTTCCAATATTTTATGTCGAACACACATTTCTTTGGATTTAGACATAAGTTATACTCCTATAGCCTATTAAATTCCTATCTAAGTTAGCCAAGTGTTCTTTTCCTTTGATTGATTTAGCCAAAAAATCATCTACATATTCCTCCATGGTGATGTGCAACATTTCATGAAATATATTAGTTATTGCTCTTTGGTATGTTGCTCCTATGTTCTTCAAGCCAAACAATATTATGTTCCAACAAAAGTTCCCCAAGCATAGGTAAAATACATTTTATGTTGATGTTCAGGGGCTATCTTTATCTAGTTGTACCCAAAAATATTGTCCATTAGTGAAAGCATTTCATGACCAATGGTTAGATCCACTATTATGTCGATATTAGGAAGAGGGAAGTCATCCTTATGGAATTCCTTGTTAAAATATTTGAAGTCTCTACAGATCTATATGCCCCCAGTAGGTTTTGATACTAGTATGAGGTTGGATACCCACTTAGGATAATCTATGGGTTTGATGAATCCAATGTCCAATAGTTTTAGAAGCTCCACCTTGACTAATAGTGCTATTTGTGGGTGCATCATGTGAAGCTTTTATTTAACCAGTTTTGTTTTAGGGAATACTATTAGATGATGCACCACTAAAGTTGGATCTAGCCCAAGCATATATGCATATGTATAGACGAAGTTGTTCTTGCATTCCTTGATGAATGCCAAGAAGTTTACTCTTTCCTTAGGATAGATAAGTTGTATGATATGTTACTTTAGGTGCCTTTTTTGTTCCAACGTCGATAGGTTCAGAACCTCCAACCAAGAATACTGATTGTTCTTGATAATCTATGATGGGGAGATTCAATCTATAATCTTTAGGTGCCTCAAAGAGGGTTTCACCCTCATATACATCCTTTGTTTTTCCTTTTTCATGATCTGATAAAGCCACATTGTGGCTTTCTCTAGGGGATCTTACTTTTATTTTTAGATTTCTCATTTCAATTTTGGGATTGGAGGACACAACCTCCCCTCCAAAGTATTCTCCTAGCTCATGTTCTATGAAAAAAATAGCCTCATCTTCTCCTTATGGTATACCATGTTGAATTCCCATGAACTCAACAATAGCTTCATTAATTTGGAATAAGTCCATAACAAGTGTGTGATGTTGATTCCAATGGGTCAACTCTAGGTGAAGTAAGGGTAGATTCCCATTCCTATCAACAAATATTATAGAAAATATGGTAAGGGTAAGGATAGCATAGTTATCAAAGGTCCTAGAGGGTATCTAGGTCATAGTCACTAGAGGTGTAAGAATCCCATTCTCATTTGTTGGAGTTTATTTTAGTGTGGTACCCATTTTTTTTCTCAATGACAATAGAAGGAGCTATTTCCTAACAAGAGGTAGTTTCAATGCTTGGGGTAATCACACTATCAAACCATAACCTAGTCTTAGGTTCTTCTTACGTAGTTCTATTATGATGGGTTCTCTCATACCTTGTTCATGTAGACAAAATCCACCTTTTCTATTGTATCCCATAATTCTTGACAATTGATAACCTTTATTGTTAGGATCCATAGGAATTGGATGTAGTTAATTTTTTTCCTCTTGTTGCTATTCTTTGTAGAGCCATGATGAGAAGTCCTCTTTAAACACCACATTGTCTTTCATGTCTCCCCACTTAGTGAAAATAGTATATTTAACTTCATAGGTGATAGCTTGAATATGCTTGATTTCCTTTCATTTCTTGTAGGATTTTGGTGATGGGGGAAGCTCCCCAATGCAAAAGGATTGTTTTAAATGGTATTCTTCACAACCCTTGTCAAGTACCTGTATTGTAAGGTTGGATTTTGGTGGATCAGTTGATGTAGATGGCTTTGATGATGAAGCAAGTGATGTTAGATCAACATAGGAAAATGAGTGGAAGAATATGCCATTACTAGGTATTTGAAGGTGTTTTGTAATTATCCTCTAAGTTGATGTACTAATGGAAGGGTTCAAGTTCAATATATATTGTGACTTCTTTATCACTGTAAGGAAATTTTAAGCATTGATGGAAGGTTGAAGGGACCACTTGTATCAGATGGATCTAAGGATGTCCCAAGAGAAGGTTCTAGGGTAACTCAAGATCCAATACTTAACATGTCATTTCTACTATCGTGGACCCCACTTGTATTGGAAGTATGATTGTTCCCTCAGAGTTTATTTCCATATCATCATAGGCTCTTAAGGTAATACTTTTATTTTTATTGATCATGTCATCAAAATATACGAACTACTTTACCATTTTTTAGGTACATGTGTTTAATCTTGCATGTCCATCTATCAGGACTCTCTTGATCTTGTGTTTATGGATGTAAAACTTGAGATATAGAGCTTTCTTATGAAAGGATATTTGGGGAAGGTATTTTCTTAAGAATACCAAGTGATAAGGGGAAGTGATGGTACCAACCATAGCTTGAAACTAGTTGGTGTTGATATTGTTTGGCACTTAGGATTCAATGAGAGCTTTCTCTAGGATCTCTTTATGTGTGGGTGATAACTTTAGAAGCTCAAGGATAGAGATTAGTGTTGGAATTTTCTTTTATTGGTCAACAATACTATAATCATTGGAAGGCTTAATGGTAACTCTAGTTGGAATTGGGCTCCTTGAATTGTGAATTTCCCTCTTCATGTAATAACATTACTCTTGGGTTTTTTCCTATTATGATTATGACATTGTGTAGTCTAGAAAAATGTATCCATTTACATTTTCACACTTGTTTGGGCCCTCCCTACTAAAATTGGGCTTCTTTATGCATTATTTGGTCATTTTGTATCCACAAGCCTTATTTAATGCATTTTTCTGAGGATAATCTCAACACTTAACTAATGACCAATCATAATTCATTATTTTTGGTTGTGTTCTAGATCTAGTAATATGGAGCTCATACACCACCTTGTGCGTATGGGTCCCACCTAGGTTTCAGAGCCTAATCTTAAATTTTGCATGGAACTTAACATTTCTTGAAATTTTTGTCCCAATCTTAGGGTACTAGGACTCATACACCCCAACTAGCATATGAGTCCCACTTTATCTTGGACCGATTTTGAATATAATTCTTTGTGATATTTTGTTCTCCTAGATATGAAGTTAGCTTATAGTGTTGTAATTTTGGGAAATTTGTCATAAACAAGTATAAATACATGGTTATTTCACATATTTTCTCTTAAGCAATCTTATGAAGCATTCCTAAGGAAAATTTATGAGATCAAGAGCATTCAAGAGAAATCAAGAGCTGATCATCAAGAATTTTGGAGCTATATTCAAGATTCAAGGATCATGTCAAATTCATCATGCATCATGTGTGTTTTTGAGCTAACATTTGTGATGTAGGTTTTCATGATTCAAGAAAGCATTCAAGTCAAAATTCATAACATACAATCAAAAGTCAAGATCTACATTCATGTTAGCCATTTCATACAAGATTGTAGCCTTGATTCCAAGGATTTGGTGAGTTGCAACATATCATATTTTCTCATTCAACATTCCTTCATTCTATTTCATTTCATTTCAATGTTTGATTACCAAAATGGGGTTTGAACAAGGCAAACCCATATCCACTAAAAAAACAAAAAAAAATCTCCCTCTACATGTGTGATTGCAAATCTAGGTGTTTTGAGGCTTGAATATCCTTTGAAGAAAAAGTTGCAAGATTGAAGAAAGTTGTCAATGTTTTCAAGAAGTTGTCATCTTCATGGAAAGTCACTTACATATCAAAATTCAATGTTTTAGACTCAAAGATCAGGTAGGAGAGAAGCTACAAAAGATAATTAGAGGATACCAGAATTTTAGCCAAACCCTAATACTAGGACTAAATCGCCACCTTGGGCATATGAGTCCCAGTATACTAATTTTTAGTCATTTCTTGTATATCCTAGTTTCCCAATTGTAGATTCTAGATTTAGCCCAAAACCCTAAACTAGGACTAAATCACCTAGCCTGGTATATGAGTCCTAGTTCACATCAAAATTTATAATTTTTCAGATTGTAGACCTTGTTTCATTCAACTCCAATCTTCTAGGTACTTCTCTATTTATTCATAGTTTAGTATTTGATTTTTAAGTTTCATTTCTTAGGTTACATAGCTAGCTTTGCATGTTACTTGCATTTCCTTCTTTCTAAGCATTTGCTTAGTGGTCAACCCCCTTTTGATCACACCCAAGGAAACCTTGTAGCAATCTCTTTTCCTAGTTGGATCATTAGGCTGAGATCTCTAGGGTTTTCTTTAATGAACTAAGAGTGAAATAGGAGGAGCCCCCCTTTAGTTCTATCTCCCAAAAGGTGGAGAAAACCCATTTCCTTGTGTTCATTTTGGTGAACCTAACCTTTGGACACCTTATTTATAATTCAGAGTGCACAAAAGTCCTAGAATTATCTTACATTAGCTTTGTATTAGATCTTGCATTAGTTAATTTGCATTTAGGTCTTCTAAACTTTGTATTAGTTAAAAGTGAAAATAGGTTGCATTTTTGCATCTTAAATCATTCAATTTCATTGAAAATCTTGCCATATGTGGTAGATGTACGGGGGGCCACATTTGAGTCCGTGGTTGGTGGAAAAGTGCTTGAGTGATTCTTCTCCTCCTTAGCTAAAAACCAAGATTTGAAAGGAGATTCTTGGACCATCTATATATATTGCTATGAAGCTTAGTTGAGCTATGCATGTATTTTGTATACAACCTTTGGAAACACTGCAATATTTGGAATATTATTTTGGAAATAAAATCAATGAATGGAATATGTTTTGTCATTTGTACTCATTTTTTCTCCCTTGGATTTTTTTTATAGCAATGGTTATGAAACATATTTTATTTAATTGAAGTGAAAACTTATGAATTTTTACTTGCATGAACAATTGTCATGTTACAATGGACATAAATTTTACTTGGAATGAGTGTGACTCAAAAGACTAGGTTGATGAATGGTATGCTATAATTTTATGTCCACTCAAAATGTACTAACTTCAAAGGGTACTACATCTCACGAAGATGGAATCATCTATTGAATTTGATCAATTTTAGATTTGGTTTAGCTAGGTGTTATAGATGTATTATTTAATAAAAATAAAATTTTAATCTAATTTTAGAATATTTTTATATCCCTTATTGAATTAATCATTACAAAATGCATAATTCAATGTAGAACATGTTCATTTAGTTATTATGGATGAATAAATTAAAGAACAGACACATTATTATTTGCATCATTATGTTGAGATTAAATTGAAGTTGGAGCCACTATCGTATATGGAGAAGACACTAATTATCATATATAACATTGGTGGTTGTTATGGAAAATGGATTAGAAGGTACCCAATAAATAATTTGATGTGTGGTTGTTTGAGGACTTTGACACACAGAAAAAATCTTCATTCTTCTAGCATGACTCGTTTAAGATAACTACATATCATTCTAGAACTATTATAGTTTGAATTTTAGTTTAAATTGATGTTTAGAGATGGTTCATAGATATGCCCATGTGTGTTTAGTGATGTTGTAAAACAATGGACCTATGTGATCTTAAATTTAGCTAAATGATCGTGTAACTTACACAGCCTTTTGAGGTTTTAGGGCCTTCAAAAATTTAGGATTTCACAAACTATGTGATATTTTTTTGTTAAATAATCCTATGAATAATGTGCTCTTACATAATCATTATAAATGGTAGAGTGTTTGTTTGAACATTGGTTATTCTTTTAGTAAAATTAATGGTAAGCCTAGATAATTGGCATATATATGGTCTACACCACCATAATCTTATTAGTGATAATATTCTCATGGATGAGGCTAAACCAACTAGGCTAACACATTTGGGTGTATAGGTGAATGCTAGGGAATGCCATAATTTATTATCTAGGTGTGTCAATCCCTTTGGGATATAGGGTTTTAAAGCAAAGCCTCTAAATATCCCTAAGAGAAAAAATTTATCTATCTTTGATGGAGTAGTTTTCAAAATTCATGGGGCATATGAATTTTTATCTAGTTATTCAAGTAGACATGGGATCCCTCTAAAGTAATCTATCTAAATTTTTTCAACTCCACACCATTTGGCCATGGAAAGATTGAACATATTGTTGTAAAAAGTTTCATTTGAGAGCAATCTATATGTTTTAGGAGCCATATTCTTTTTATATGCCTTGTGGAGCCAAACTTAGTGTGCCAACATCTCAAAGTAGGTAGATGAATTCTAGGGGATGCCCCATTTAATTATTCAAGTGTCTTAATATTTCTCAGGCTACAAGGTTCCAGCTAGGTCTCTTAAGAGCCATAAGAGAGAAAAATTACTAGTTGTTCTTAGAGGTCATGGGGCATACAAATTTTCTGTCTAGAGTGATTGGTGGAAGTGGGGTCCCTAAAAAAAAAATTCTTAATTTTTATGAAGTCCACACTATTTTTGTAGACACCTAAAATATGACCTTACCAACCACACCTAATTTTAGCCTATCCTAAGCCATTAATAAATAAAAAAATATTTTTTTAATTAATTAATTTACCCATCACCTTTATCCCACCTTGTTCTATCCAAATAATTAAATAAATATACATTATTTATTTAATTTTTTTTATCCATTACTCTTATACGTAAATCCTTCAACTAAATTAATTAATTAATTCCAAATAAATTATTTGATTTAGGTTAATTAATCCCCATTACCTTTTCTTCCATTATAGTAATTCCACTTCATGTCTCAATCCTTATCCATTTGATCTTAGCCATTGATTTCATTCACGTGGATCACATTCTAAGCTTTCCATCATGTCACAAGTGTCCCCTTCACATGCCTAACTAATAACTTATCTATATCCATTGATCCTAGACACTTCCCAAATGTCAAACTAACTTTACATGTCATTGATTCATTACATATCCCAGGTATTAATCCTATCCATTCCCATAAGGATGTTTCCCTAATGCACTTCCTAAACCTATCCATTATCCTTTATGTGATACTTGTCACATGACTACAACTTTGATTTGAACCCTAGTCCTCAATCAATCCTATCCATCCACTAACCAATGCATCTTGGCCCTTGATTTCTCTCATGTAAATTACATAAATGAGAGTCCTTCCATCCCATTTGAAATAACCTTCTATATTCATATCCTTATGTTGTTGAATTTTCTATCTACTCCTCTCATTGTCTAACTACTTATTCCATAGCCTACCTTATCTTCATCATATCATCATCCTATATATTTTATCTTTCATCATATCAATCGTATTATCATGCTACTTGTATAAGCAACTGCATTCCTTCATGAACACATTAAATGAGTGCATCAAATGGAGCTAGGGTGCACTCTACTTCAGCTCTATCTAAGGATAAATTTAAGGGTTTTAGGTTAGGGTATTGTGTGTGTATTGCATTATGTTAAATTTTATTTGCCTCTAATTCATTTCTTGTCTTCAATTTTATTATAGAAAAATTGAACATATTCTCAAAAAAGTGTCATTTGAGAGTACTATAAAGGTGCCAAGAGAATTTTTTATTTATACAGATTATGGGGTTGAATCAACTATACTTAAATATTAGTGATGGTAGGAAAATGATGGCAAAGGCCTTATTTTGTTCCCTTGGTGTGGCATTCCCTTCAACCTACATTTTTTTAGCTAGGTCTCTTGAGAGTCCTTAGAGAATTTTTTTCCAAACTATTATGAAGTGGTTCTTGGATTTCATGTGACCTACAAATGTTTTATCTAGAACTACATGTATTTTTTGGGTCCCTCAAAATAAGCTATCTCAGTTTCATGAATTCCACACTATTTGACCATGACAATATCAAATTAATTTTTGCAAAAAGTGTCATTTGAGAATAGATTAAACATACCAAGAGCCATATTTTCTCTTCTTTACCATGCAGGGAGAAAATAATTATGCAAAAATGTTGGGGAAGATAGAAAAATGATAGATTAGGCCCATTATGTTCCCCAAGTGTGCTATTCTTTCAGGTCTATAAGGTTCAAACAAGGTGTCTTCATGATCTTAAGAGACAAAAACTTAAAATCCTTTTCCTACATATTCTCTCAATTTGTGCCATCAACAATTAGATATTAACTCCTTATAAAGAGCCCTATCCAATTATTTTTCATGTCAAAAAAAATTGACCACTCCAATGATGAATGCATTCTTACAAAGGCCCCATCTGAAAGTAGTGTAATTGTGCTAATATGATTTTTTTTCTTACCTCATATGAATTAATCAAGTAAACTAACACATTTGGTTGGGAAGGTAAATTTTACTAGAGGCCATGATTTTTTTCACATGCATCTAGATCCTTCTTGGCTACATGGCATTGAGGTAGTCTCATTACAAATGTTCCTAAGAGAAAAATGTTTTCAATATTTTGGATGCCTATTCTCTCAATATATGACACCTACTAAGATCTTGTTATACCTTCAAGTGGATATTGAGTCCCTCTATAACACTCTATCTAAATATTTTACAACTCTAGATTATTGGACCATGCTATTGATGAATGAGTTCTTACAAAATGTCTCATTTAAGAGTACTTTAAAGGTGTAAATAATATATTTTTTGTTCTTATACATCTCTTCAAAACAAATTGACTATGCTATAATATTATTGTGGGTTACAAGTGAATGCTATAAGAAGACTTCATTTATTTGTAGGCCTCTAGATCCTTCTAGGCTACTTGTATTGAGGTAATCTCTTAAGAGCCCTAAGAGAAAAATGTTGCAAAAATACTCCTACCTATTCTCTTAATATATGGTACCTATAAATACCTTTTTGTACCAATATGTAGACATCAAGCCCCTCTACAATACCCTATCTCATTTTATTTTAAATATAGGCCATTTAACCATGCTAATAATTAATGTATTCTTATAATGGAGCAAAAGGGTGAGAGCAGGCGCAAAGGGAGGAGTTTGAATTTGGCTAAGGTGGGAGAGGGTGAATCTGAGTTTGAAGATGAAGATTGTGATTGGGAGGTCAGTCCTATTGACTGTGGTATTCTTGGTGAGTTGGTTGTGGTTCTTCCTTCCTGCTAATTAGTTCTCTGTGTGCGTGTACCTCTTACAGATCATGCATGGTTCTTATCCTGTGTTGGTTTGAGAGAGAGATCTTTTCCTATTGGTGCAGCTTTACCTGGGGCATTATTTTCCTTGTCTAGTATTATTCAGGTGTTGGAGGCTACTAGAGGATTTTTTCTCCATTGCACATATGTTGGTTCTAAAACTAGAAGGCCTTTGCTGGTGTATGGTAGCGGGTTGCGGGAGGGTGTGGTTGTATCTTCAGACAATGCTTCTTTTCTATGGCCTTTCATTTGGCTCGCTTTGGCAATGGGTGGGGGTGATCACTCCTTGGAGGAGTCCTTGCTTGGTGTTGTCTTTTTTGGCCTAGTTGTGGCTTTTGAATGGAAAGTGGATTTTGACATCTATTCTTTTGGTTTGGAGCCTATATTGGTTTTTTGGCCCATATGGTGGTTCAGTTTTGCTGCTCGAGTAAGGATGTTTTCTTCCCTTTGCTTTGTTGGGTTTTGTTTGGGTTTTCTTTGGTATTATCAGAGGTTTTTCATTGTGAGAGCATGTGTCTTTTTTTTCCCTTGTTCATGGCTTTTCCCCCATGTGCTTTGATGTTCTTCATTTGTGTTTGGGGGTTAGTGCTTCAGTCAGACCCCTCCATGGGTATGGTCTTGGTGTTGTTTCAACTTTGTTTAGTGCTGAAGGTGTTGAGGGTTGGGTGGCTTTTAGAGATTATCTTAAAGACCTAGATGTTGTTGTTGTTGTTGCTTGCTAAGGTTTTTCTTCTTATTGCAGTCTTTTCCTTCTCTCTGAATACTAGGTCTTCTTTTGAGGTGGAGACCTCTTGTATGGAGGTGGAGTCCTCTTCTTCTTGGGTGGAGGTGTATTACATGGGTGAAGGCTTATTCCTACTTTTCCCATTGAGGGGGATCCCATGCCTATTGAGGTGGTGTGTTGGTTTGCAGGGGTGTTGTGGTTGTTATGGGTTGGACGAGCTTGGTTTTGTCTCTTATAGAGGTGGAGAGAGCAACTAGTTTTTATGGATCACTTTTGGAGCCTTGAGCACTTGTGGTGACCTTTTCTATAGAGGTGAAGAGGGTATGTTGTTGGGCTCAATTTTGTCTACTATTGGGGCTTCGCTTCTATAGATCTATGACTTAGTATTTTTTGTCAGTGCTATGGAGAGGCTAATCATCTTGAATGACTAGCATGTTGTTGCCTAGCTATTGTAGAAATTTTTCTTGGGTTTAAGGTCCCTGCCAAAACCTGGTTGTATAGGGTTGTTGGTCCCTTCAAAACCAATGGGTTCAAGATCTATGTAAAATCTTGCTTTTGTCTTGTGTAGCTTGTTTTGGCTACAGGTTTGGGTTGAGCTTCTGACTCTATTTCACTGTTGGGCATTTTTGACTTTTTTTCAGGTAGCTTGTCCATCCTTGTTTGGGTTTTGGATGCCTTCAAAACTTGATGGTTTCAGGTCCATTCAAAACCTATTGTAAATGGTTTTGGGTCCATTCAAAACCTGTTTACCCCCCTAATAAAAAAATAAATAATGTATTCTTGTAAAATATCTTAATTTTGAGTAGTGTAAAGGTGACAATAATAAATTTTGTTCTTCTACACCTTTTGAATGAAATTGACTTTCTTAGCACATCATGGTTGTTGAGAAAAATATTAGCAAATGTCAAGTAGTTTATTTTATATATATTTGGGTCCTTCTCGACTACATAACATTGAGACAATCTCTTAAGATTGAGCAAATCATTTGGGCATGTGCAGGATCATGGTATGCCAAACAGGCCCTTAAGTGGCAAAAAATTTAGAAAAATCAGTGTTAGGCAACTTGACGTAAATATTTGAATAAGTTATCTATATTATTTCAAAAATATGTAAGAATAGAATTTATAGAAAATTGAATGTAGTTTCTAAAATACTAGGTTTATTTAAAAATAAATAAAATCTATTTGGTGAAAATTTGAAATTTCAATGCGTAGTACTTAAATTTCAGGGAAAAAATAAGAAGTAGGTGTAATGCGACCACCTAACCATAATAAAATGATATTTTTTGTAAGATTTTATATATAAGTAGAGGACTCATGTCTGGATGTGATGCATATTTTTTTGTAATTTTTTCTAAGTAAATAATTAATTATGAATTTTTATTACAACTTTTAGAAAATATAAAAACAAATGTCGACCTTAACTTGGTCAAAATTCATGAAATTTAATTTTTATTTTTTTAATCCTATAGTATGTAAAGCATAGAATGTGGCATGTTTTGGATTCAAAAATATGATCGTTGAAAGTTATAGATGTTTTTCAATCAGCCTATCGATCAGGACTTTAGTCATAATTCTAATAGAAAATGAATAATAATTATTTATTAAATTCAAATTAAATCATAATTTATATTTTTGGAAAGCTGAGAATCTCCTCTAAAAACCCTTTTCGTTTTGTTAATTTTGGGTGAAAAAAAAGTCGTCAGCCACATACCCTACAAATATTGCCACTTTTTGGCATACCATGATCCTGCACATACCCATTTGCAAAATTTCACTTACTTATTCTCTCAATTAATGTCTCACTCTAGTGGACCTAACCTAGTCCAAAAATTGCTATGAACATGGTACTACTAGCCATCAATGGAGCAAGAAGTAGTTCATTATTCTAAGAAGTGTCATCAATGCTAATTGCATGGAAATCTTGTGCATGCACTTGTGTAAGAGTCACATCCTATCACCACCCCATGGCCTTTCTCTCCGTGGGGATTTAACTTAATAGGAAAGATATCACCGACCTCATCCAACAGACACAAATTCATCATCACTACCATGAAGTACTTTACAGAGTGGATAGAGGCTATTCCTTTAACTTATATTATAGGGAAACAAATGGCTAAGTTCATTCTTAAATATTTGATCTATCGATATGGTATCTCATAGACTATCATAATAGATAATGGAACTTCATTTAAGAACCAAGGGGTGCTACCACAATAGTGGTTTACACTTTCTCAGAGATCCTAATTTTTGCTGAAATCACATATTTTTAGAAACTATAATGATTTAAACCTTGAAAAGTTCCATTTAGAGGATTCCAATTTGCATAGGGTTTGATCAAACCATCTTATACCAAGCCCCCTTGGATAAAACCCTGCTAGTTTTGAACCATACCTATAACTGAGTCTTCTTTACACCTATCAAAATGTTGATTAAAAATGACTTTTGATTTACCTTTTGGGGGATCAAATGAATTCATTTAAAATTTATTTTTTTGTAAGTATGTAGTCCTTATTATAAGCTTCCAAAAAAGTATAATTTTAATTAAATTTACTTTGATTATTATATTTATTTTTTATTTCTTGTGAATGTAGGTTTTTCACCGAAAATCAAGCTCTTTGTTCTGCACATTTGGAAAAATAGAAGATTATAAAAAAAAAAAAATATGAGTGCACTAGATATTGGAGTCCTTGATCCAAAAAAAATTGAATTTTGATACATACAAAAATGTTACGCATTATACAGTCACGCTATGTCTAAATTACAATTGGTTTGACTCAAACTTAATTAAAGAAAAAATATTCAATAAAACTATCTAACCAAGTGGAAACACTAGATATCAGAGTTAAAAATCTAAATTGAAACAATTAAAATTTTATCCTTCATGGAAAAAAAGTTATGTGTTATACGGAGAGCATCATTTTTTAAAAATGTTGTTTTCTGAGAAAAACTAGTTTTCGAGGGAGATAGAAAAAGAAGTGCAATATAATTCCAAATTTTTTGAAAAAAATATATTTATAATCTACAGAAAAAATGTCACGAAATTCTAGTTTGCATCATCTTCAAATTCCTCATGGTTTAGTCGTTGTAAGTGCCCGAAAGTGAAGATTTAGTTAAAAATAATAATTTTAGTGTCCAATTTGGAAAAAAATTGTAAACCACTATTATGGGATCACCCCAAGATGTCAACAATATTTGTTTGAGATTCTCTATCCAACACCATTTTTCAACCCCATATTACCCCCAAAAGAAATTCCCAGATTGAAGCATCTAATAAAATCATCTTGAAAATCTTAAAGAAAATTGTTAATGACATCATTTGTGACTAGAATCTATAGCTAAACCCAACCTTATGGTCTTATAGAGCCAACATCCACACACCTATAGGCATGACTCTCTTTTTGTTGGTCTATAGATTTGAATAAATACTACCTATAGAGGTTGAAATCCCATCCCTAAGAGTATCATTGAAGGATCTTGTTAGCAAAGAAGAGTATCCAGTATCCATAATCAATGAGCTTGAACTCCTAGATGAAAGATTCTTGAGTGTATTAAACCATCTTCAGGCCTATAAAAATTGGCTCAAGAAAAGATACAATAATAGAATCAGAAATAGGAACTTTAAGGTTGGTAACTTGGTCCTAATAGAAAATCAAAAGATCTAGTTGAATCAAGATGGGAAGGGAAAGTTTGAACCAAATTAGCTAGGTACCTATATCATTATAGCAAGTTACAACTCGGGAGCATATCAATTGGCTACTCTGGAAGGAGAACCTTTAGCTAAACATCTTACCAATAGTTATCTTGAGAAGTCATACACCTAAACATATCAAAATATCCCAAGAAAAAAAGCAAATAAAATAAAATCAAAAATCAAAAATCAAGAAAATAGTAAAGAGAAATAAAATTTCCTTTAAAGTGAAAACCACCTTCTGGCACTTTTGGAATGATACTATAGTGAAAACTTGGTAAGCAAACACTATGTTTGAATAAGACCTATATCCCCATCTATCGTCACTATCCATCTTCTATTACATCCACTCCATCCTATTATAAGAGGCCTTCATTTATTTTGTAGGCCTCTAGATCCTTCTAAGCTACTTGTATTGAGGCAATCTCTTAAGATCCCTAAGAAAAAAATGATGCAAAAAAAATTCCTACCTATTCACTTAATCTATGGCACCTATAAATACCTTTTTTGTACCAATATGTAGACATCGAGCCCCTCTACAATACCTGGCTCTCATTTTCTTTTAAATCTGGGCCATTTAACCATGCCAACAATGAATGTATTCTTGTAAAATGTCTTAATTAAGAGTAGTGTAAAGGTGACAATAATCATTTTTGTTCTCCTACACCTTTTGGAATGAAATTGACTTTGTTAGCACATCATGGTTGCTAAGAAAAATGTTAGCAAAGGCCATAGTTTATTTTATAGATATTTGGATCCTTCTCAACTACATTACATTGAGATAATCTCTTAAGATTGGGAAAATCATTTTCAAACTTTCACCTACTTATTCTCTCAATTCATGTCACATACAAATATCTTTTTTGCACCTACAAGTACAATAATTAATTTGATTATCCTTTAATAAATTAATTTTCAATAAATTAATTAAAAAAAATTAAATTAACAAATTTTGATTAATTTTTAAAATGGAATTGATTCTGAATCTTTTTCTATTTTACAAGTAATAAATATAAGAGTAAGTTTAACAAAATAATATTTTAAAATTTAATTATACAATTTATAAATGGGATTGAAACAAATAAATTTGACAAAAATAAATAAATAAAAGTTTCATTGTTTAAAATTTTATCTAATATTACCTTTTTTTATTTAATAAAAATATATTATTTAGTTTTCCTAAATCAAAATATAATTATAGTGGCTTGCCACTTTTGCAAAATAAATAAATAAATATACATTTTTTTTAAATCAAAATATTTTTTATGAATATATGTTGTAATCATTGTTTTTTTTTTCTAAACAACATACAAAAGATATGGTTTTAAAATAAAAGTACAATTAAGAAAATAATAAATATAAATGTCAACACTCTACACATTTTTGAAAATTTGAGAATAGTAATAGTGTATATAATTGTATTTGGTAATTTTGATTATACTTGGCCTTTATGAATACTATGAATAGATCAAATGTGTGGACAATGAGTGAGTCACCTAAAAAAGTGTACCTTATTAACATAATTACATTTTTTCGATGTTTGTATATACATAATTTATTAGTAGTTCATAAGAAGTCCTCTTTTTTAACATTTATGAGCCACTACTCCATCTTGTGGATAATCATATAGATGAAATAATGAGACTTCATGGAAGGTCCTCTATCCTTGAAATACACATACAACACTATAGAATTAAAATTATTCTATATTTCTATATAAATAATACACACACATTTAATATAACATAAAAATATATTAAATTGTATAAGTTTTTTTATTAGAATTCTAGCTCTTAATATTAAGTAAATTATATTTTATATAAATTATGATTTATATTTTTTTGATCTATTAGAACTAAATAATTTCCTTAATATTTTTGTATCTAAATAATATTCATATATAGATGCGAGGTTTAAGTTCGTGTACTTATCTATTGCCGACATTAAGTGTCATTGTTCGTGTACTTATCTATTGCCGAGATTTTGTAAAGTTTGAATGATTAATGACCGACATTTTGGAAAATTTGAATATCTAGTACCGTGTAAATAAGGATATAGCTGCGAGGTTTAAGTGTCATTGTTTGTGTACTTATCTATTGCCGACATTTTGTAAAGTTTGAATTATTAATGACCGTCAATAATATTCATATATAGATGCGAGGTTTAAGTGTAATTGTTCGTGTACTTATCTATTGCCGACATTAAGTGCCATTGTTCGTGTGCTTATCTATTGCTGACATTTTGTAAAGTTTGAATTATTAATGACCGACATTTTGGAAAATTTGAATATCTAGTACCATGTAAATAAGGATATAGCTGCGAGGTTTAAGTGTCATTGTTTGTGTACTTATCTATTGCTGACATTTTGTAAAGTTTGAATTATTAATGACCGTCATTTTGAAAAATTTGAATATCTAGTACAGTGTAAATAAAGATAAGAAATAAAAAATCAATTTTTATTTTTTAAATAAGAATAATACAATTTTATAATAAGAATAAAATATAAACTATTAACTTTAATTCTTGATGAATATAATATTTAAGTAAAAAGAGTAGACAAAACTCATTTTAATATCTAATCGACATCATAATATTTTAATACATTGGCCTCGGGCGAGGTGCTTTTGACCATGATAATGTTTACCCCACATGCAGCGAAAGTTTCTCGTTGACAGGGAAATGTAACGAACATATGAACTTAAATCGATAAATGGCTCGGTCTGCAAGGAAGATTACGCCGAAATCTAGTAACAGACGGCATTATCATTTTAACTTATGTTTGACTATGATCGATGACTGAACTTTTTAACTAGTCAAACTTATCTATCAATGACGCTATGTTTGGTTGACAAGTTTCCCTCTTATTGCAAAGGTTAATGCCCTAAGGGCGCGGCTTAACCGGCACACTGTAAGGGTACACTCCTTAAGTGGCCGGGCCCATTCAATTGGCATTTCCGTACTTTATCCGCTTTAGGAGAGATTTCCGTTTCAGTAAACTTTGCATCTCTGTTCACGGGTAAAGTTATGTGTTTTTTTTAACTACTCCGCCGAGGGAAAGATATTGCACAGCATTTTAAAACAATACTCTCCACCTTAATTCGTAGGAGATGATTTATTTAGGTGTATGGGAGTTTAATTAGAGATTGTAAGGGTGTTTAAATAATATTAAATTTAAAATGATTAATTAAAAAATATTTTATAATATAATGAAAAATAAGGAAACAAGTTTTTAAAATAACAATAATAAATATAAATAATGAAGGATTTTGAAACAAATTTTATATAATAAATTATTTTTGAATTATTTTTTATTTTTTATTTTTCAAAAAATATTTTTGTATTATTTTATTTTTAAAATAATAAAAGTATACTAATTAAAATTGTATATTGTTGATACAATAATATAAATTATTTTTTATAATATGATAACATTTATGATAATATTATTATCCTACTTTTTAAATAATATTAAAATTGTTGATACAATAATACATATTATATTATATTTTTATTTATCTAAAATTTATTTTTTATTTTATAACTATTGGGGAATTTTTTTTATTTAATTTAATGAAGAGTTATTTCTATTTATAGTTATTTTTTAATTTGAAATCTCATAAAAAAGTCTCGAGAAAATAAAATAACAACAATCAATAGTACTTTAGTATGAATTATAATTTCTAACGTATTACAACAAAAACTAATTTCAATAAATAATTCTTAAGTAAATATGATACTAACATAAAAATATAAACAACATTCAAAATATTATAATTCATAAAACATTAATTCATAAAACATTCAATGGACAAAATATTTCTATAGTCCCATGTTGATGAACATGAATGATAGGAAAATGTATAATATTCAAATTTAATATCATTTTCTTTATCTTTTCTTCATTCATAAAAAAAAATAAAAAAAAAATTGAATTTATTAAATTTAAAATATTAAACAATAAAAAAAATTGAATTTATTAAATTTAAAATATTAAACAATAATGATCCTTCTATTAGATTATAATCATACTTGTATCTTTCATATCTACAATAGTAGTAAGACACAAAGATGTCATGATCATATATAAAAATTAAAACACAACTAAATATTTAAAAATTAGAATTATCTAAGAATTATTTAATTTTTATTTACTTTAGAACTATTTTATGTTATGATCATATATAAAAATTGAAACACAACTAAATGTTTTAAAATGTTAAAACTATCTAAGAATTACTTAAGTTTTCTATTTACTTGAGAGTTATTTTATAAAAATAAATAAATAATATTTACTTAGAAGATTTTAATTTTTTTAAACAAAAGTTAAATAATATAATATCTCATTTTCCATTAATTTATGTTTATAGAGAAAATTATTATTTCTTGTTTATAATGTCTACCTCTATCAAAGTTTGCATATATTTTCTCCCTCTTCATATCCCATGTGTCCATTAAGTTCAAAATTTTCTAAATGTGTAGGTGTTTTCAATTTTCTAAGTGTGCAAGTTTTTAAAGTTTCATATATTTTCATCCTATCATATCATTTACTCAAACTCTGCCCTTTACATTGAACTTTCTCATCCTATCATGCCTTTTTGACCAACATTTTGTTAATCCTTATTCCTATCAAAAGTTAAGATGTCCCTATCCTAGCATGCCTTTCTACATGACTTCATTGTTTCCTTTATTCCTATTGAGATATCAAACTTCCCACTGTGGCATGAATTTGCTTCTAAGTTTATTTGTTTCCTTGGTCCCCACCTTTTTTTTAGTTCTCCTTCCCAACATCCTTTTCCTTCAACCCCCCCACTTTTACTTAGCTTTATCATATTTTTGTGTTATTGCTTACCAATATGCCTTTAGCCTAGACCCCAACTCCCCAACACTTACATCAAATTACCTTTCAATATTGGATCTTCAACCTTTACCTAACTCAAGTACCTTATACATGGTACCCCCAAACTCTAATCCCCAACATATTAAACTATGTCACCTCAATTAGATCAAAATTTTGGGTATCTAGGGTGCTATACTCCCAAACATTGACCCTCAATATGTGGCATAAGATTTAATCTTTTTCCAACCTAAAAACTTTGATATTTTTGCCTTTTCACACTATTTACTCTCATATTCCTTGTTGCACACCCTAGAGTGCCATTAATGACCAATTGTAATGTTGAAACTATTGCATAAGGGTTTTCCCTATACAAAAATAAGTTTTAAATAACAAGGTAATGATTTCACATGAACTCACAATGCTAGAGGTGGAATATAGCCATGTTTTCATTAATGTGGTGGTTGCATCCTCTACTACCTTGTTCCTTATGTAATCTTAGTTGTTATTTTGGAAAAATCACATACCAATCATTAATTGGAAGGATATCAAGAGTGAAAACATCCAATCAAAGATTATTATTCATATTCTCCACATAAAAAAACACTTGCGAAATTATTCTAAACATGTGCTCAAGAAACCAAATTTGAGGATAGAAACCCTTAGATCTATTGGAGATCATAAGATGAAAACCCTTCGGTTTTGAGGATTAGAGGATGAAACCCCTTTACACCTATAAAATGATCTCATTCTAAGGTCATTAATGAATTTTCCTCTTGGTAAATCATACCTACATAAAGTTTGTATAATTTGTAGTTATTGTGGATTCCAACAATGTAGTTACAATTTTTTTGGTTATTATTGTAACTATTAACCCTACCATTATTACAAAGTATTTTGATGTAATCTTATAATTCATTGAAATAGTAAGAAAAATTCTAAATTTTCAATTATTCATTTTGGGTTATGAATGTTGACGTATAATTTGTAAAGAAATATGGGTTTTTACAAGTTATAATTAAAATATTAAAATATTTTTTTACATAAAATAATCATTAGGGTTATTGCAATGGTATCAAATTTTTCATCTTGTCATCCTATAAATCACGGAGTTATCATATCTTGTTGCTAACTTCAATATATATATGTAACTCTACCTAGAGGGATTCAAAGAGAGGTTATCTTTCTACACTTCAAGGAATTACATTGAGATCATTAGTAGAATAAATTACTTTAAGGTTTGTAAGTTACTAGAATCTATCAAAATATTTGAAGGAAATTGTCATTTCAAAAATATGTAGAATTTTCTTTCCCAAACTACTTGAAATGGATAATATTAAAGGGTGGAAAAATACAAAAATGAAAAAGCCACAACTAGTACTGACATATAAATAATTTCTAAAACACCATATTTGAACAACTCAAAGGAAGAATCACATAAGAAGGGACATCATGCATCCACTAGAGGACCGCATTGCCAATTATTACAAAGAAGATGAATGTAGATACTAGAAATAATTTGAGAAGAAATAAAATTTTATTCTTTTGTAATGGACCTTGTGAGTTAAGCCACAAATATCAAAGAAAATGAGATCATTCCAAAAGAAGAGTTAGATAAATTTTCTAAAGAGCTAGAAAAATAGATCATGGAACCAAAAAACTATGAGTATACTAGATTCAAACCTATAATAAAGGGTCTTAGCAAAAATTATGGAACATGAACAAAAGAAAGAAGAACAATTCTAGATTGCAAGAAAGGGATAATGAGCAAAGCATGGAAGAGTATAGGAAAAGAGTTACGAGTTTCAAGAATTAAACTCATCTCTAGTCCAATAGAGGGAGCTAAGATATTTGACTATATGCATGTTATTAGATATCTTTTACTTCATGCTTTATCATGTTTGATTTTTTAGCATCATGGTATAAATCACAAGAAAGATCAAATAATTCAAACTTATCATTCCATAAGATTATGGAATCCAAGTGTTAACTGGAGACATGTGAAGAGAAATGTACAATATTTTCCTATTATATTAACCAAACAATGAAAAAGGGAAGATATTGAGGAACACATGAACTTGTTAGAATATTTGATGTATTTAATATTATCATTAGTAATAAATTCACCATATCATTTTCTTGGATAATTAGACGAATTAATTTATCCATGGGAAATCATAAGGTAGGTTATCAATTACATATGTTTAGAAAATTGACATTAATTTATGTTTATTTACTTAAGAGTTATTTTATAAAAAAAAAAAAACATTTAAATAGAAGGTTTTAATGTTTTCTATAAAAATAATAATTCTAGATAAATGAAAAAAATTATAAAATAAATCTTAAGTAAATAAAAAACTTAAATAATTCTTAGATAGTTTAAATCTTTTAGAACATTTAATTGTGTTTCAATTTTTATATATGATCATGACATATGAAATAACTTTTAAGTAGATTAAAAATTAAATAATTCTTAGATAGTTTTATTTTTTTTAATATTTAGTTATGTTTCAATTTTTATATATGATCATGACATGTTACTTTGTGTCTTACTATTATTGTAGGTATCCATTATTTATTTAGAGTTTGAGAGGTACACGTATGGTTATAATCTAATTGGGGGAATCATTATTGTTTAATATTTTTAATTTAATAAAATTAGAATATTTTTTTACGAATGAACTAAGATTCATGATTCATGTTCATCAACATGGGACTATAAAAATATTTTATCCATTGAATGTTTTATTAATATTTTGAAAGTTGTTTATATTTTTATGTTAGTATCATATTTCATTTAAGAATTATTTAAATTTCACAAATTATTTTAATAAGTGTTATTGAAATTAGTTTTTGTTGTAATATGTTAGAAATTATAATTCATACTAAAGTACTATTGATTGTTGTTATTTTATTTTCTTGAAAGTTTTTTTAATGAGAATTCAAATTAAAAAAATAACTATAAATAGAAATAACTCTTGATTAAGTAAAATAAAAAATGCCTAAATAATTGTAAAGTAAAAGAATAAATTTTAAGTAAATAAAAATAAAGTATAATGTATATTATTGTATCAACAATTTTAATATTATTTTAAAAGTAGGATAATAATATTGTATAGATATATTATCATAAATGATATCATATTATGAAAAAGAATGTATATTATTGTGCCAACAATTTTAATTAGTATATTTATATTATTTTAAAAATAGAATAATAATATTATATAAGTATTATCACGATGTTGTGTACATTAAAGACAAAAATAACAAAAAAATATTTTAAAAAATAAAAAAAAATCAAATAATTCAAAAATAATTTATTATATAAAATTTGTTTCAAAATCCTTTATTATATATATTTATTATTATTATTTTTAAAATTTGTTTCATTAAATATATTTATTATCAAATATTTTTTTAATTAATTATTTAAAATTTTATATTATTTACACACCCTTATTAAAGGGCATCTCTAATTAAACTCTCATACACCTAAATAAATCATCTCCTACGAAAGCGCGCAAAGTATTATTTTGTAATTTTGTGCAACATCTTTCCTGCGGCGGAGGATTTGGTGAAGTATTTATAGGAAAAGATTTCAACAAATTTATTTCCGTATGAAATGTGAGAGTAAAATAAAATAAAAAACATGAAAATGGAGATGGAAAATTTAGGGAAACCGAAATCTCTCAAAAAGTGTATAGAGTACGGAAATGTTAAGTGAATGGGCCCAGCCACCTAAGCAGTGTACCCTTAGAGTGTGTCGATTAAGGGATAAAATTGTAAACTCCTTCATAACATTGCTCATTCATCATACCTTTCACATTTCATTATTTCAATTCAAGGTTTAATTACCAAAATGAGGTTTGACAAAGGAAAACCCCCATTCACCAAAAAAAAAAAATCCCGCTTATGTTTTTGTTCCAGGTCCTTGGTTGAAGAAAAACTAAAGAGTGAAGATCTCTAAAGTGCAAAATTGCAAAAGTTGCAAAAGTTTTCAAGGTTGCAAGAAAAGTTGTCAAGATCATAGAAACTCGTATCTCGGATTTACTTTTTGTCATTTTCAAGTGAAACAAGTGGGAAATTTCATCTCACATCTATCTTTAGAGGCTACCAAAAATTTAGTTCAAAACATTGTCCTAAGACTGATTTTCCATTTCTAGACACTTAGCAACCAATTTTTGAGGCAAGTTTTAAGTGTCTTCCACTCATCTACTTTGCATAAAATTGATTATTTCTGTTAGAGCTATGCTTCATCTATATGAATCAGGTCTTAGGTTATATATTTTAGTTCATTTGCTATTTTATTTTAATCTCCCAAAAGTGTTGTTTGAAATTTTTTACCCCTCATCCACACACAAATAAAGGAAATTGCTAGATCTTCCATAGAATTGACTCACATAAGGGTTAAAAGTTAATTCTATCTTGGAGGATCTCATTTCCTTAATGAAATAGAAAATAGGTAGGTTTATTGCACCCCATTATCTATTTCTATTAATAGCAATTTTGGTGAAACATTCCAAATTTAGTATAAAACCTTATGTTTTGGACCTATCACCTAATTTTTTATGTTTTATTATGGTGAACCCAACATTTTGAACATTCAAATTTCTAATTTGGAGATCATCCAAACCCTAGATCTAGGATTTGCATAATTTTTCTTTGCATCTCATTTAGGGTTTTCCAAATTGCATTTGTTTGTATTTCATATAGGGTTTTAAATATGCATTTTTGTATTGTTTAAATCTGAAAATTTCAAAAAAAATTGCATGCATATTACATTAATTTTGTATAGTGTTGGTTGAAAGATTTATCACCTAATTCTATATTCTCATGCCCACTAAGGTGAAAAATGTAACCACAGTTGAATCGATAATAATATAATTTTTAGACTGATTCTCTGCTTATTTTAAAAGGTGCAAGCTACAATCATTTGATATTCAATGAATAATTTTTAACTAATGTTTCTTTTAACCAAAAAAGAAAATAAAGGAAGGGGCTTTTAACTAGAAATATTTAAAGGAATTCATGACTTCATATAATAAAACTGAAAATACACCACAACTGAAGTTGACTCAAAAATCACCACATAATCCTTATTCATAGATAAATGATACTACAGTGATGCAACAAACCAAAATATCTATCATTCCTATAATAGATCACACATAGGTAGAACATTCAACATAAGCAAAACAAATTCATACACCATAACTCTAATATTACGAATGCATAAATTCCACCGATGTCTTTTGTTTCAGAATAAAAAAAAAGTAGTAAATCAAAAATAACAAAGTTTTGCTCTAATGAGTAAATCAAAGTTTTCCCAAAAGATCTGAATCACATTAGCCAAACCCATATTTAAAGCATAAGCTAATTGTTTTTGGTAACAGTTTCTTGAATGTAATCGCACTAAATAATTAAAATATTCTTTCACTTAAAAGAGCCAAATTAAAAGAAAGCATCATGAAATACTAAAAATAACTATGCATCATTTCCTTCCGCCTCAACCTCTTCATCTTCTAGATCCTCGACCACTTCTTGATACAAAAGTTTTTCTTGTACCTTCATCCTTAATTTGCAGTCTATGTACCTAGTAATAATTGCAAATATTTCTTTGCTCCATCATGCTACAGTGATCCGCAGTCCAATTCTCACTTTGGTTAGAGTAGCCTCAAACTCCTTTATAGTGTCATAACTCCTACTTGCTTTAGTTTTAAAGGAATTGAGGTGGACATGCAATCTATCAAGCTTTGAGAAAGATTCTTTGGTCATTGTGGCGGGATCTGTCATCTCCTTGTTGAATACTTCTTTGAAATTCAGATAAATTTCCTTCGAATCTAGAATCTTCTCATCAAAATCATTAGTTATCTCTACCTTTAGGTCCTAAAAATTTCCTTTAATCTCCATGAGCATGTCTAGATACATTTCAAGTACTACAGAAATATCCTTTACCAGGCTATCATAAATGCTTAATTTCCACTCCAATAAGTTAGACCAAGAAGGATCTAATTCCTTTGGATCATTCACAATTTTTTCATTGATTAATTTCATTTGATCCATGGAAATAAACTCTTTTATTTCTTGTGAGAGCACGTAGAGGTTGGTATGATCTTTCCTAACCTACCATAGCTCTTCCATCAATTCCTTCCTCTTAACAATAACTTGAGTGTATAAAAGCATAGACTTACTAATAAAGAGGATAGTCTCCTAGCACATTTCATCAATCCATTCGCTAACATTTTTGAAATAGCTCAAATTCTTTTTGATTAATTACATTGTAGACCCATCAATAACTTTTGCCTGAGAACTTGAGGCTCCATTGGATATAGAAGGGTGAATTATGGAAGAAATGAAGTTTATTAAATCAAGAACTTGAGATTACAATTTCACCCTTTCCTTTCTTTCTTCCTTTACCCGCTTAATCAAGGAATTGACCGAATAATCAACGTGATACACATCACCTTCAAGTGTTTGGGGCCCCATATCAACATGTGTGATTTTATAGTCAGACATTGTTATCTCATCCTCATTTAGATCCTTTATAGGTTTTGCAATTTCCAATACTTGGTTACCAAAACTAGAGTCAGTCAGCATTCTTGACATTTTTTGAGCTTTCTTTGTCCTTCAGGAAGTTAGGAGTAACTTCACAACCGTATCTACTTCAACTGGTGTTGTAGGAATATATTTTCTCTTTTTCTCTACTGCCTTTTTCAACCATACTGGGGAGTCTTCTACCAAAATAGAATCCTTATTTCCTTGAGCATTTCTTTAGCCTCACCAGGAGTGATGGGTATATTTTCCACTGGGGAAGAGGGTACTTTGGACAAAGGAGGAAAGGCATTATCTTCAGCAATCTTCTCAAAATGGCATCAGAATCTTCAAGCACAGGTTTTGTTTGATTGGTCTTCTTTTAGGAGTAGGGGTAGATATGTTATGTTTGCACACTGACCTCAATTTGACTGTCTCTTCAAGATTTTCATCATCACCCCTGGACTGTGAATTTACACTAGAAGACATAGTATCCAATCTTCCTGATGATGTACCCACTACAACTATCAGAGTGGACCCCTGTTCATTTCTCTAAGATGATTTTGGTTCTTGAGTAGAACTGCAGCCTGTCGCCATTTTCCTTCCAACCAGTCCTAAATTATTTTTAACACTGGAGCAACTCATATATTCATATTCAAAACTTAATTTTTACACCAATCAACCTTGGGATGAGATTTATCAGATAGTTTTTCATATTTGGGGTCAATGACCACTGAATCTTCAGTTGCACTTTTAGGAATATGGAAAAAGAAGACCAAAAAATTGTATTTGCTTGAGGGTTAGCCTCATTTAATCTCTTTTCAAGAATTCATTCTCATTAGCACAATCTTCCCAAAAGTCCTCAATAGAAGGTTGGTGTTGATATGAACTCTCCCCTTATAAATTTTTCCTCACAAAACCCTTGCTATCAAAATTATCCCTGATGAATAAATGCTAGAGGTTATACTCTTTAAGAATTCCTTTAGTACATTTGGCCATCTGATTATTTTTACATGTGGAGGAAAATGTTTTCAATGGAAAAGCATACCCCTGTTTCCCCATATTCATGTACTTTTCATTCACCACGACCATTTGTCTACAGACCTCTAGGAACACTAGCAAATCTTCAGGATATCTAGGCAATTTTAATGGGGCCTTCTTAAAACCTCCTATCCTCAAGTAGGAAAAAATATCAAATTGAATATAGAAACTTTCAAAATTTGATCCAAGAGACATTGAATCAGGAGAAAAATGCATTTCAGGGTTTCCATCCAATTTCCTCGTAACTTCCATCAAGAATGCATCATTGACAAGGAAAAAATATCCCATTCCAACTTGCTTGGTAAACTATGGATATAACTTATATATAGGCATGCCAAAAGATATAGGTACCTATGGCTTTAGTCTCAGCCAAAAGTATCTTTGACTAGCTATAATGTATATTAAGCAAGAACATAGATGAAAGGTAGCAGTTTTCTAGAAATTGACTAATTGTTCATTCAAATGGAAGAAAACTATCTTAGCCCAATCAATGAACACATTCTCATCATAGATAACCAAAATAAACTGACACATCCAATCTTCAAAAGAATCAATTTGAGCATTTCCAACAATGTGGTGTAACAAAGCAATGGCATCTCCAATTTTCGCTTTGAAATGCATTCTCTTAAGTTTGGCAGGTAACTATGACTTACCTCTTTCTCTGACTTCAACCACCCCTTGGCTATAAAATTATTGCACCAGTCCTCATTAGATTTGAAAAATCACTAGCCATTGCAATAGACATGTCCTTTACAGGTACTTTCTCAGGAATCTTTAGTGCATGGGAAACTACTCTGGGAGAAATTTTAGCAATGACAATCTCATCCACAATTTTTATTTCATGTGTTTCTTGAATATATCTTCTTGTGCATGTGCCTATTAGGTCCACACTCAATACGACCTCTAGAAAACCACCAACACGAGTTAATCCACTTTATAACAATCTTGCATTGACATTAGATCTTCTGTTACTTTCCAAACACACCCAAAATTCCTCCAGCTTAAAGGATCCCAACTCTTTGTCCCTTACACCGAGCCAACAATTTTCAATTCTAGACTGCATGATCTTATAGTACACAGAGGAACACTCGTATGCCTAAAGAGATAATTGTAAAAGGAAAAGGTGCTAATAAAGACTCAACCAAATAAAATCCCCACCACCTTAAGTCATGTAAAATGACAAGATGTGTGTTTAGTGTTGAATTAATATGGCACTCTATTTTAATCCTCGGTAACGAAAACCCTAAGATTTGTGTGCTCTACAAAAATCCTTGATAAGAAATCTCAAGGTTGTACCATAAGTCTCATTAAATGCATATGAGATGCCTCAAAACATGTGGGATGGACAACATATCGCCTTGTCCCAGAAAAATGAAACATTATAACCCAAAGTCGGGAGTTACAAAGTTACAAAAACCTCGTGCTTTCTGACTACACAATAGACCAACACACTTGACGCTACCAAAGGAGAACAAGTCGGGCCATCAGGAGGTTAGGAAAAATGTGAATCCTACTACAAGTCTTAAATACACCAGGCACCAATGACTTAGGTTTGAAAACTTAAAGAACATGCAACAAGGGGTTAGAAACTTAGAGGATCCCATGACATAGGCTAAAATGAAGGAAAAAACTTATACTTGGGTGAAAAGTAAGAAATTAAAGACCAATGAAGATAAAATTTAAAGTACATGATACATAGTATACCTATGGGTAACATTGGCTCTGGATGGGGACCAAGATTGACAAGACACAAAGAATCTAGAAACATGGCATAAAGCCTTATTCATTGGGAAATGGAGTGAAAAACCAAAAAAGCCAAAAATGAACAAAACAAATAAGAAACAAGGACAGACCCAATGGAACAATTATTTAAGAAGTTTCAAATCTTTCCCATTGTAGGCAAGAGGTAAAACAGTACCATTAGGATAAGCCAATCAGAAAGAATGATCACCAACAAGATACTTAATCAAGAAAGGCCCTCTCTAGAGAGAATCCATTTTTTTATATGCTCCTTTTGCCTCCCTTCTTTTATCCCAAAGAAGAAATGAATTCCAAACTACAAAGTCTCTTTTTCTAGCTCTTTTATCAAAAACGTCCTTCACCATTTTCTGATGTTTGGTAATCTTATCCACCAAAACTTTCCTTTCTTCTTCCAGCTTATTCAAATACATAATCCACTTTTCCAAAGTAGCTTGAAATTGGCCATCTTCTATAGCATTCTATAAATTGAGTTCTGAAATATCCAATGGTGTAGGAAAACTAGTGTCAATTCCATATACTAATTAAAAAGGGGACATTCTGATAGCTCTTTTGCATGTAACTCTATCATCCCATAGAGCATCATATAACCTTTTATGCCATCCCCTTTGGTTTTCATCAACCAACTTCTTGATAATGGAGATTAAATTCTTACTACTTGACTTAGCTCGCCCATTTCCTTGTGAATAATAATCAGATGAATGAGAAAGAATGATGTCATAGTCATAGAAAAAAAGGGTAATTTTAGTAGAGGAAAAAGAGCTAGCATTATTGGTGACAATTTTCTTGGGCACTCCAAACCTTACCAAAATATTCTCCTTCATAAAATTGCATACGATTTCAATGGTGGTATACTTCACTGGAATAACCTCCACCCATTTGGTGAAATAGTCTGTAATAGCAATATGTGTGTATGTCCCGCACTAGAACTCAGGTTAATTGGCCCAATGAAATCCAAACCCCATTGCTGAAAGGGCTCATCAATTATTACAGGTCTCAAGGGTAAAGCAACAAGTTGTGGTCTACCAATGAATTTTAAACACTTTTCACATTTGGACACCCACTCATAAGCATCTTTAAACATAATTGCACAATAGAATCTATGATGTAGGATTTTGAAAATTGTCACAAAAGTGGAAAAATGTCCACCACATGCCTCACTATAAAAGGTTTCCAATAGCTTTTTCTACTGCTCTTTGTCAACAAACCTTAAGAAGGTCCCATCCACACCTTTTTTATACAAATTCCCTTCCCAAAGAATGTACTTTTTTTCTTTAAGTTTTAAGTTTCTCTTTTCTCTTGATGACAAATGTGATGGGAAATCAGTATAGGTTAGGAAGTAAGAGACACCAGAAAACCAATCATTGGTTGTGCTTGTGAATAGTACCAATGGTAACTCTTCTTCTTCAATAGGTTTACTCTCAATAATCATTTTAGCCAAGCCCTTTCCCCTAACTAGATTAGTGGGTTTGATATCCAGATCATATTCTTGAATTTGGGCTATCCAAGACCCTATTTTGTTGCATCCAATATCTTGCTAAGTAAGAATAATTTTCACAATAGTTTCAAGAACAAAATTAGTAGTATGAGAATGAAGAATACATAACCTGAAACTATTGAGAGCCTTCACAACAGTGTATGCATGTTTTTCAAGTGGTGAATATTTGAGTTCATACTTCTTCAAGGAAGTGCTCATAAAAGAGTTAGGGGCTTCAATACCTTGCTCATTCTTTTGTAGTAAGATGTCTAACAAGGTGTGCTCAGAGGCATAGGCTGACAAGGCACGTGCTTAGAGGTGTACATATATATGATGAAATATTTTGTAAAATTAGGATGAACTGAAGTGGGAGCATTCACAATTACATTTTTAATGTCTACAAAAGAATTTTTTCCCTCACTGCTCCATTTGAACACCAGGTGATCCTTCATCATATTAGAAATGGGCTTCGTCAACTCAGCAAAATTAGGAACAAACCTCATTAGAAATTTCACTTGACTAAAGAAAGACCTGGTACCATCTTTGCTGGTAGGTAATCCCAACTGCATGATTGCCTTCACTCTCTCTCGATCTATCTTTATTCCACCTTTGAAACAATGTGACCTTATAGTTTTTCCTCAATTACAATGAAGATAGACTTCTTAGGGTTTAAAGAGATACCTTCTTCTCTACAACACTACAATACTACTTCCAAATCATGAAAATGATTGGCTCTCTTTTTTAGAAAAAAATATTAGGTCATCCAAATAAATCACTATAATTTTATTCCTAAGATCACCAAAAGATAAGTCCATGGCCCTTTGAAAAGTGGCTCCTACATTAATAAGGCCGAATGGCATTCTATTATAGGAAAAAACACCAATGGGCATAGTGAATGTCATTTTATGCTAGTCTTCTAGGGCTACTTCGACCTAGTTCTAACCTGAGAAACCATCAAGCATGGACATCATTTTGGAGCCAACAACTATTTGCAAAATATGATCCATTACAACTAGTGGGTAATTATCTTTTAGAGATGCCTGATTTAAATTCCTGAAGTCAACACATATCCTTAGTTCTCCATTTTTCTTTCTCACATGAACTATATTGGATACCCACGTGGAATGATGAATGGGATAAATAATCTTTTACTTACACATTTTTTCAATTTCATTGAAAATAGCTTCTACAACCTTGGGATTATATGTCTATAGTTTCTATCTATAAGGTGTGGCACTAGGTTTTAGTTAAATTTTATCCTAGAATTCTCCATTTCTAAACTTCTTTAAATCTGCATAGCACCATGCAAATACATCCCTATAATGTGTCAATAGAGAGATCATTCTCTCTCTCTCTCTCCTCCTAGGAACAACACTTTCCAATACAAACAATCTTAGGATCATCTTTTGTACAAATATTCACCTTATCATACTCAACAGATGCTTCAATAAATACTTTACCCTTCTGCTTCAGATATTGATCATGCATGTTGAATAAATGTTTGAGAGAAACTAAACCCTTTGGAATCTTGTTACCTTTCAACTGGATAATCTCCATCTCCTTTCTATCAAAGGAAACAATGTCACCTTCTAAAACATCACTTCTTTTATCATCACTTCCTTCAAAATAAATGTGAGAAAAGGCTTCAACTTTCTCTAAAAATTCAATAATCTTCTAATCATTATTAAATACTTTCCAATGATTTACATTGTTAGGAACACTAGGTCTGTACACAATTTCAATTCTATAGGACTTTTCTTTGAAATATGGATGTGGCAAGAGAAATTATGTTGAGACTACCAAGGAGTCAGCCCTAGCATTTTGTTCCCTAGGAATAGACTCTACAGAAAAAGCATCAAAATCTTCTATACAATCCCAAACTTTGTTCTTATAATGCTTAAGCCAACCATTTTGCACAGTGTAAACTTTTCTCACCTGCTTTACTACTAATTATGTGTCTCCCACAACCATCAATTATTTGATACCCTTTTCTTTGGCTACACTTAGACCAAGTAATAAATCTTCATACTCGATCGTATTATTGGTATTAGTAAACTCCAACTTGAAAGCAAAGGGGAACTTATAGCCATTGATGAAATCAAAACTACCCCAGCAACTGACTTGACATTATCATAACTTCCATCAAATTCAAGCATCCACAATCCATTTACTAAATTAGGGCTAATAGGATTCAAATTTTCCTCTTGACGAGAAGTGCACATATAGGTTCCTGGTCCTGTTTCAACAAACAAAATATCTACTCTCAGATCACTAGACTTTAAGATAGTGAACTTGGCCTTGGGCTAAGGATTCAAGTGTATTTTTTTTCCATCCAAAGGTATTAAGGCATGAGACCAATCCATATGGATTTCTCCACCCAGATCTTTATAAAAACTCCTATTCAAAAGCATGCAATAACTTGTAGGAATTCCAGTAACCAATATAGTTAGTTTCAACCTTTTCTTGGGAAAAGCGGCTAGGGCTACTTGAGCATCTTTAATTTGGCCTATAATAGGAACTGGAGATCCATTCATGGAATTAAATTTTCCTTGGGAAGAGGTATAAGATAAACCTAAAGCTTTAGCTATCTAGGTAGGAATCACATTTTTAGAAGCTCCATAGTCAATGATACAATTACTCAGTCTAAAAATGGTAATGTATAATCATATATAGAAAGGTTCTGGTTTCATGAATGGGTTTTGTGAGCTTGAAGGTTTATCTACAATATTAGAGAAAATTTGGTTCCCAAGGTTGGATTCATTATCATCAGAAATTTGAGCATTACATTGGGATGGTGAAGGTTCTTGCTTAACATATTTCACTAGCCTATCTAGTTTTGAGGGATTGAGTCTCAAGTATTCAACTTGTGAAATTTGGATTTTGGTATTCTTGCAAGACTTAACTATATCAAATGAACTAGAAGGAAGGGTAACCGAAGATGAAGAAGATGGTACCTCAACTTGTACACTGTTGGGAGAAGTTTATTTTTTCTTTTTTTGGCTTGTTAAAATGTACTTCGGGGCTGAGGATGAGCCACCCTAATCAGCTTTGGCATGTTGTGCTCTAGTGAAAACACCAAAATTAGTGTCGTCAACTCTAATATATACATTCTCTCTAGCTTCTGCCTCTGATACAAACTCAAAGAATTTCATGCCAACATCATTAGATGAGCTAGGCTATTCTACATATGGTTCTACAGTGTGTTCATTTGTTGAAAGAATTTGCATGAATCTAATCATCTTTGAACAAGTCACTCCATCATGATCCAAAGTTAGATGAAAATTACAATGATTCCCCTTACTGGAAGAAGAAGGACCCTCAATTGCCAGCCTTTGATTTGGAGCAGCCAATGAAATTGTTTTTTTGGGAGCTCCTTGATAATTCCTGGGAACATCTTGATAGGGAATTTATGAGGGACCCTTTGGCATTTGTCTCTTAAGAGTGAATATGTCATTGGCCAATTTATGAATGACTAGGTCAGTAGAATTTACTGGTTAAGTTCTACCAGTTTATAGTTCTTTCTTCCATTTTCTAGAGACAATCAAATCATCTTCTATGGATACAAATCTATCTTTTGCAGAGGCTACATCAGCCACACCTTCCCTTTTAATAATGAAAATCACATTTGGTGGAAGAGTGTTAATGAACATTGATTTCAACAATTTAGGACTAGGCCTCATATTCACATTAATTTTGTTATATAACTTATTAAATTTGTCCATAAAATCCCTCATTGACTCGTGAACCTCCTTTTTCATTGAACCTAATTGAGCAACTAGGACTTGATTATATTCTATAATCTTAAATATGTTCTCAAACCTTGTTCTTAGGGTAGCCCAATTATTAATAGATCCATTGGGAAGAGAATAAAACTAGTCAGTATCAACATCCATCAAAGATTCTACAAAGAGCCTCATAGCAACATCTTCATGTTGTATTGGAAGAATGGAATAGGTGGAAAATAAAGTCTTCATATGCTCATTAGGAGAAAATTTCCCATCTCCACTGAATTTGGGTATAATCTTTCTAGAACCTTTGGGTAAGTCATGGAGTTGTGCACCAACTCCAAAGGTTAGAGGACCTATGATGGCTCCCCATGGGACTAGTTATGGTTGTGCCATTACTAAAGGAAAATTTACTTGTGTAGGAAGGGTAGTGCCACACAAAAGAAGACCTTGACAAGATATCTTTGAAACCCCAGATACACTAGGTGTAGGAGGAGGAGGAGAAGATGGTCAGCTGATAGACTTAACTTTTTGGGTCGATGGAAAATATGAAAAATCAACGATTTCTAAGAACTCAAAATATTTATCCACAATCCCTTTTTTCCTATCACCCCTGGTATACCTCTTAGAAGCTAGGTTTTGACAAGAAACGATAGGCCAATGGAGTTGCCAACTTTTTTTTATTGATGGTTTCATGGAAGATTTCACCTATTGTTTACCTAATTTCTAGGAGCTTGTGCGGGAGGAGCTCTTACTCTTCTAGCCAGAGGTGGGATATTTTCTACAAACACAATCTCCTGAGCATTCTCAAAATGCATTGCATTTTCTCTAATAATATCTCCAAGTTCCTCCTCTTCTTCCAATACTTCATTAACTCTGTGATATTAATAGTTGGTTCTTCTTTGTTGCCAAGAAAGCAACCTTAGACTAGTAACTATATCTTCTTGATCACCAACCAACCAATTTATGTTAGGTTGAAGAATAGGAGCATTACACCTCTGAAGGACCATTACTATTAACCATAGAGAAACTCATCATACAAAAAAATATTTTTCTGAGTTATCCCTAGTAGAATTGCCAAAAATCTATTGGTTGATAGATTTATCACCTAACTCTATATTCTCACACCCACTAAGGTGACAAATGTAACCATAGTTGAATGAGTAATAATATATTTTTTAGACCGATTATCTACTTAGTTTAAAAGGTGGCAGCTACCTTCATTTGATATTCAACGAATAATTTTTAACTAATGTTTCTCTTAACCAGAATGAAAATAAAGAAAGGGATTTTAACTAGAAAATATAATAAAACTGAAAAATCCACCATAGCTAAAGTTGAATAAAAAATCACCACAAAATCCTTATTCATAGATAAACAATACTATAGTGATGCAACGAACCAAAATATCTATCATTCCAATAATAGATCACACATAGGTAGAACATTCAACTTAACCAGAAAAAATTCATACACCATAACTCAAAGATAACGAATGCCTAAATTCCACCAATGTCTTCTATTTCAGAATAGTAGAAAGTAGTCTCTAATGAGTAAATCAAAATTTTTCCAAAAGATCTGAATCACATCATCCAAACCCATATTTAAAGCATAAGCTAATTGTTTTTGGTAACAGTTTCTTGAAAGTAGCCTCACCAAATAATTAAAATAGTCTTTGACTTAAAAGAGCCAAATTATAAAAAAGTATCATGAAATACTAAAAGTAACTATGCATCATTTCCTTCAGCCTCAACCTCTTCATCTTCTAGATCCTCGACTGCTTCTTGCTGCAACAACTTTTCTTGTGCCTTCATCCTAGATTTGTAATCTTTGTACCTGGTAATAATTGCAAATATTTCTTTGCTCCCTGGTGTTATGATGATCTGTAGTCTGGTTCTCACTTTGGTTAGAGCAACCTTAGACTCATTCCGAGTGTCATACGTCCTACTTTCTTTAGTTTTAAAGTAATTGAGGTAGACTTACAATCGACTGAGCTTTAAGAAAGATTATTTAGTCATTGTGGTGGGATCTATCATCTTCTTGTTGAGTACTTCTTTGAATTTCAGACAAATTTCATTCGAATCTAGAATCTTCTCATCAAAATCATCAGTTATATCTACCTTTAGGTCCTAAAAATTTCCTTTGATCTCCACCAACATGTCTAGATACCTTTCGAGTACTAAAAAAATATCCTTTACCAGGATGTCGTAAATGCTTAATTTCCACTCCAATGAGTCAGACCAAGAAGGATCTAATTCCTTTGGATCATTCACAATTTTTCATTGATTAATTTCATTCGATCCATGGAAATCAACTATTTTATTTCTTGTGAGAGCACATAGAGGTTGGTTTGATCTTTCCTAACCTACCTAGTTCTATCATCAATCCCTTCCTCTTATCAACAACTTGAGTGTAGAAAAGAACAAACTTACTAATAAAGAGGATAGTTTCCTAGTACATTTCATCAATCCATTCGCTAACATTTTTGAAATAACTCAGATTCTTTCTGATTAATTACATTGTAGACCCATCAATAACTTCTACCTAAGAACTTGAGGCTCCATTAGATATAGAAGGGGGAACTATTGAACAAATGGATTTTTCAAAATCAAGAACTTGAGATTGCAATTTCACCCTTTCCTTCCTTTCTTCCTTTACTTGCTTAATCAAGGCATTGACTAAATAATCAACATGATACACATCACCTTCAAGCGTTTGGGGCCCCATATCAACATGTGTGATTTTATAGTCAAACACTATTATCTCATCCTCATTTAGATCCTCTATAGGCTCTACAATTTCCAATACTTGATTACCAAAAGTAGAGTCAATTAGAATTCTCAACATTTTATGAGCTTACTTTGGCCTTAAGGAAGTCAATAGTAACTTCACAACCGCATCTACTCCAACTTATGATGTAGGAGTATATTTTCTCTTTTTCTCTACTACCTTTTTCAGCCATACTAGGGAGGCTTCTACCAAAACAACATCCTTATTTCCTTGAGCAATTTATTTAGAATCACTAGGAGTGATGGGTTTATTTTCCACTGGGGAAGAGGGTACTTTAGACAAAGGAGGAAAGGTATTCTCTTCGAAAATATGCTTAAAAATGGTATCGAAATCTTCAGGCATAGGTTTTGTTTGATTGGTCTTCTTTTTAGGAGTAGGGGTAGATATGTTGTCCTCTTCACACACTAACTTCAATTTAGCTATCTCTTTAGGCTTTTCACCATCACCCCTTGACTGTGAATTTGCACTAGAAGACCTGGTATCCCATCTTTCTAATGATGTACCTACTGCAACTATTTGATTGGACCCCTATTCATTTCTCTGAGATGATTTTGGTTCTTGAGTAGAACCTGCAACCGATCACTATTTTCCTTCCAACCAGTCTTGAGTTCTTTTCAACACTAGAGCAGCTCGTATATTCATATTCAAAACTTCATTTTTACTCTAGTCAACCTTGGGATGAGATTTATCAGACAAATTTTCATATTTGGAGTCAATGACCACTAAATCTTCAGTTGTACTTTTAGGAATCTAGAAAGAAAGACCAAAAAATTGTATTTGCTTGAGGGTTAGCCTCATATAATCCCTTTTCAAGACTTCATTCTTATTAATACATTCTTCCCAAAAGTCCTCAATAGAAGGTTGGCGTTGATATGAACTCTCCCCATCTAAATTATCCCTCATGGATAAATACTGGAGGTTATACTCTTTAAGAATTCCTTCAGTACATTTGGCCATTTGATTATTTTTACACATGAAGGAAAAAGTTGTCAATGAAAAATCATACCTCGTTTCCCCATATTCGTGTACTTTACGTTCACCACGACCATTTGTCTACAGACCCCCAGGAACACAAGCAAATCTTTAGGATATCTAGGAAATTTTAATGGGGCTTTCTCAAAACCTCATATCCTCAAGTAGGAAAACCTATCAAATTGAATATAGAAACTTCCAAACTTTGATACACGAGACGTTGACTCAGGAAAAAAACAAATTTAGGGTTTCCATCCAATTTCCTCACGACTTCCATCAAGAATGCATCATTGACAAGAAAAAAAATCCCATTCCAACTTTCTTGGTAAATTTTGGATAGCACTTATATATAGGCATGCTAGAAGAAAGAGGTACCTATAGCTTTAGTCCTAACCAAAAGGATCTTTGACTAGCTATAATGTATATTTAGCAAGAACACAAATGGAAGGTAACAGTTTTCTAGAAAATGAATAATTTTTCATTCATCAATGAACACATTCTCATCAAAGATAACCAAAATAAACATACACATACAATCTTCAAAAGGCTCAATTTGGCATTTCCAACAATGTGGTGTAACAAAGCAATGGCATCTGCAATTTCCACTTTGAAATGCATTCTCTTAAGTTTGGCAGGTAATGGTGACTTACCTTTGTTCTTTGACTTCAACCACCCCTTGGATATAGAATTCTTGCACCAGTCCTCATTAGTGTTGAAAAACTCACCAGCTATCACAATAGGCATGTCCTTTACGGGCACTTTCTCAAGAATCTTTAACACATGGGAAACTACTTTAGGAGAAATTTTAGCAATGACAGTCATGTCCACGGGTTTGATTTCCCACGTTTTTGGAATATATATTCTCATGCATGTGCCTATTAGGTCCACACTCAACATGGCCTCTAGAAAACCCCTGGCATGAGCTAATCTACTTTCTAACAATTTTGTGTTGATAGTAGATCTTTTGTTACTTTCCAAACATTCCTAGAATTCCTCTAGCTTAAAGGATCCCAGCTTTGTGTCCCTTATGCCAAGCCAATGATTTTCAATTCTAGACTTCGTGAGCTCATAGTACATAGAGGAACACTCATATGCCTGAAGAGATAATTACAGAAGGTGGACGTGCAATTGAAGACTCAACCAAATAAAATCCCCACCATCTTAAGTCATGTAAAATGACAAGTGGTACATTTGGTGCTAAATTAATATGGTGCTCTATCTTAATCCTTGGTAAAGAAAATTCTAAGATTTGCATGCTTTACAAAAATCTTTGAGTAGACATCTCTAGGTTGCACCATATGCCTCATTAAATGCATAGACGGCGCCTCAAAACATGTGGGATGGACAACATATCACCTTGTCACAGAAAAATGAAACTTTATAACCCATAGTCAGGAGTTACAAAGTTATGAAAACCTCCAACTCTTTGACTACACAATAGATCAACACAATGGACGCTATGGAAGGAGAACAAGTCGGCCCACTGGGAGGTTAGGAAAAATGTGAACCCAACTACAAGACTTAAAGACACCGAGTGCCAACAACTTAGGTTTCAAAACTTAAAGAATGCACAACAAGGGGTTAGAAACTTAGAGGATCCCGTGACAAAGGATAAAATGAAGGCAAAAACATAGACTTGGGAAAAAACTAAGAAATTAAAGACCATTGAAGACAAAATTTAAATTACATGATACATAGTATGCCTATAGGTAACACATAGTACTTGCATATTAGTGTATGTTCAATCATTTATATTAAAAATTGAGTCAAAATTACATTTCAAAAAGTGTCATATAGTTCATCATTTGTCATTAATTGTACTTGTGTTAGGTCATCAAATTCTAGAAAATTTTATCACATAAGTTACAATCTATAACTAGAAACAATTCAATCACATACAAAAGCCTAGAATTTGAAAATTTAAATTATTAAAACCCTAAGCAAGGACCCATTCACCCATGGGGGAATGAGTCCCTATAGAGACATTCTGGCCACTTTCTGAGTACATTTAAATCTTTATTTTAGCTTCTTGTTTTTGTTGTTTAAACAATATTTTTTAATTCTAAATAATAGTTAGTATATGTGCAAAAAAAATTGTTATTTTGTCTCATTTGTTGCAAACTCATAAAAAAATTATTTCATTTCAATATTAAAAAATCATCAAACCTATAGGACAAGTGTTACACTCTAAAACATTGCATAAGTTGGATAGATTACTTTTCATGTTAGCATGTTTCCTTTTCAAATATGTGGTTTTGACATGGTTAAGAATGGATTGTATAAGTACAACATCCCCTCTTATGAGTACAATTTATAGAAAAGAAATGAGGTCATTAAGAAACATGTTAGCCATCCTCCCACTATCTTTCCTAGTTATGAGAACATCTTAGTGCAAGAGAACCAAACCATTGAAAAATTTCTTAATATCACCTTGCCTATCCTTCACTCAAACCCTATTATCTTTCCCATTTGTGAGGATGATATGATACAAGAGGATACAAGCATGGATAATCATGAAAAACATAAATTTTCTTCTCCTGATACCTCTCCTATTGGTGATGAAGGTATCTTGGTGAAAGAAGATAAATCTTTAAGAATCATGAAAGTCTTGTTTTTCTCTCTCCTTCTACCACTTGGCAAGATATTATGACACAAGAAGATTGGATTATTGACACATTTATTAATATCACTTTACCTAGTCTCCATTCATATTCCAACACCTCTCCTACTTGTGAGAATGTTTTAGTGAAAGAGGATGCAATCATGGACAATCATGACAATCACATTTTTTCTTCTAAAAAAATCACTCCTATTTGTGAAGAGGATATTTTGGTGTTAGGAGATCCAATTATTGAGAGCCATGACAATCCTTTTTGTTTCTCTTCCCCTACCTCTCCTTCTTGGGAAGACATTATAGGAAGAGGGGATGTAATCATAAATAACCATGATTATCACATTTTTTCTTCTCCTAATATCTCTCCTATTTATGAAGAAGATATATTGGTGTTATAAGATAAACTCATTGAGAGTCATGAGAATCTTGTTTCTCCCTCTCCTAATACTTCTTCCACTTGGGGAGATACAATTTACCAAAAGGACCCAATCATTGGTAAGAAAGAAAATCATAGATATTCTTCTCTTGATGCCTCCCCTACTTGTGATGAAGTTATCTTACAAAATATAACCATGGAATGTGATGAAAATATTTTTCTCTCCTTTTCTAAAAGCTCTTCTACTAGAGAAGATATCATGGTATAAGAAAATTATTGAATTGATACATATCTTTCAAACAATAGGAATGTGGCTTCACTAGCTGAAGATGATGAGGTGACATTAGATTCTCCTTTGCTAAAAGATCATCAAAATAAGGTTAAATATTTTGAGAACATTAGATATCCCTTGAGTCCTCCTACAAGTTGTCCAATTATTTGACCTCCTAAGTCATCTCCTAAACCACTTCTTAGCATCTACCAACCCTCATATCCACCTCAAGTTCAAAAATACATGTGCTTATCATAAGACGACCTAAAAGGTAACCATTATCCCTAGGAGATATTTGGAATTTTACAATGCACCTTGATAGTAATAGTATTTCGTAGCAACCAATTTATAATACCATGCTCACACATATAATACAAGGAATAATAGGAAACCACAAAGCATTCCTACTTCATTACCATTGCCTCAATGTATCGTGCCTAGTGTTCCCCATTTGGCTTTACATAGTGGAAAGGAATATGATCTTGTTGAAAAAATTAAAAATACTCCCGCTAAGATATCCTTATGAGACCTTATTCAAGAATCACCTAATTATCATAACATATTTCAATGTTCTTTTTAACAAGTTCCTATGCATCCAAATGTGCTAACAAATGATGTAGTTGTTGAACATCTAGGATACTGAGAGGGGTGGTGACTTATTATTCCATAAAACCATAATAAAATCCACTTAAACATTATCACAAATTTGATTCAACTGGCAAGAGAAAACATAGAAACAAGTCAATGCAATCATACACATGAAAACCAATATTTTTATGTGGAAAACCAAGAATGGGAGAAACCACGATGAGGGATAACTCACAATATATTATATCTGGATATAAAATATTATGGGGCTCACTACCAAGACTCACTATCCTTAAAAGGCTCACAACCTAAGTACAAAAGTTGGCTCACTGCCAAGATACAATGATAGTGGCTCACTTCCAAAAGAATGAACTGATAGAATAAACATTCAATGTGTAGAGTTTAGTTCCACTAAAGCTCATAATATAAAATACTACCTCACACAAGAGTCATTCAACAAGTCTGTACTGATCACTACTAATAAAGCATTTAGGCTTTGATCTTCTCCTCTATTCACATTCACTTCTCCTTCTTGCTCTCTTCTCTTGTATATCATCTCTTCTTTCTTCTATCTTTCATCTTATATATATACACATATATCTTATTCATCAATTAGGTCAACCTAATTAGATGAAAACAAAATAGTCAAAACCTTCTTCGTCAGCACCATATAAGTTTTAAACATTTAATCATGCTAGTGCATTATGCCAAGTTAGCTATTAGTCTTCATAATATATTGCATTCGATGAGTTGACCAAGACTATAATACAATTCTCCAAACCAACAAATAATCCTCAAAGCAAACACCTTTCAGATTTGATAACAAATTAATTTCCCATCATACTACCAGTAAAGAGACCACCAACAAAACTGCAACATAAGAATGTTCACTTTAGTAGAATGTGGAGTCTCTAACATAGTATACCACACAAAGAATAATAGTAGGATACAAAGTTAAATTCTGTCAGAGATAACTTTCTATTCATAGCAAAGATGTCTCAAGATACAAGATATAGTTATCTGAATGAGTCAAGAAAATATGGTTAAGAGATTAGAGTCATATCGGATCTTGTGGTGAGTTTCAGACTCAAATACCAACACACTGATCCATCGCAAAGGAGTATTACCGGCAGAGAAAAACTTTCAATAAACCAAGCAAATTTCCCATATAGTTATTACCATGTTGACATCAATGAAAACATAGGAACAACCAACACAACCATTTATACTTCAATCTCATGTTGCAAAGCTTCCAATAATCTCCCCCTTTGGCATTGATGGCAACATGCATGACAAAAAAATTTCTAGTATACCACAACTGAATGCTCTGACTACTCCCCCTATCAAAATTTTTCTTCACAAAAAAAAAAATCCTGACTCTTTATCTCTTTATCTCTCCCCCTTTGACATCAATGAGAAAGGAAGGGGTCTGGTATAAATGTAAATATTTGTCAAAAAGTAACAAAAATGATATGAACACATCTTCAAATTAACCTAAAAAAGAATCTTTGAGACTCTACAAGATATCCTTCCATGACGCTTTACCTTCTTCCCATGAACCTTTTGCACCAACAGGAGTCTTGTAAAATAGCTCAAGTTTATTTAGGGACTCTATACCATCTATTAAAGTATTGGGACTAATATTGATCTCTGATAATTCACCAATACAACTAAGAGCACTAGAAACAAAAGTTGTCTGATTTTAGTCATGTCTTTGAGTGCCACAAACTTCTTAATAACACCTATCCTTCAATCTTGCAGAGAGAATAATTTATCTTGAAGCTGCACAATCTAGGACCACCTATGATTATCTTTATCTTCTACTACTCAGTCATCGTTATCTCATTTATGATATCTATTTTACTACCAAACCAATCTAGAAAAAAAGAAAGTAGTTCATGTGCCTCTTTTTCACAACCTTGTACACTCTCCAATTCCTTCATTACTCGATCGTGTGCATTCCCACATTTTCCTTTGATATCTTCCAAATTTTCTTCATCAGACCTAATTCAAGTAGAATTTTTAAGTCTGGAGATGTAGACCTTCAAAGAATTAATCATTCCATGGAGATTCTCCACAACAAAAATAGATGAATCAAAATTAGCATCGGGAATAACCTTCTACAAATCTTCCAAAGCTCTCTGAATATTTATTCTTTCATGTTCATATTCAATCATACTTTCTTTTGCACCTTCTTGATTCACTACACTCTTCCTTTTCTTCCCTATTATGGTCACACTACTAGAGTTACTTTCTTCATTGAGATGCTTAGGGCTTTCCAAGAGAATTTTAGCATATTTATCAATCTCAACCTCTGACACTTCAAAATCAAATTCAGATATCCAAACTAACCTTGATTAAACTACTTCCATGTGATAGAAGTCTATAGACACAAGAAAATTTATGCTTCTAGAGTATCTTTCCACAACACTTACTAGTATCCTAGACCTTTTGTTCATCCCCATCTGAAATGTTCCAAAGAATGCAGCAAGGGAAGACTCTTGTGTATCCAAACTATGAAGATTTATCGTGGAATTCTTGATTTGATAGACAATAGGCTCTGAATTTGACCATTCTAACCTTCCTATTACCAGTAACTCTCTCAAAAAGTAAAAGAGTAGACAAACAACCAAATTTCCATACCAAAATGTATTCTTTTTCCTCTTCTTGATCTCCTTTAAATTCTTCAAAAGATGTATGCGAAGTAGTTCACACAAGTCATATTCCATACCTGTTATTACCATATCAACAACAATATGCACCACAATAGTAGAAACTGTAGAGTCATTATTAGGGATACAAACTTTATGACCGATGACCATAGTAGCATACCTTATTACCAGATCAACAATTGATCTCAAACCAATCTCTTTTCCTTTAGAACTTGCACTAGTTACCTTAATCATTTCTTTCTCATTCATAGCCTTTAGTTTAGATACTGGTCTAGAGGAACATAAACTAGTTACATATCTAATGACTTCTTTGGTGACCAAATGTGCCTCATCAATCCACAAATATTCATCATGAATTCTACTCAACACTATTTGAATATACTTCTTCTCAAGTTCAAATAGGGGAAATTTTTTCCAAACATCCAATTTTTTCTCAACTAATACTTTGTAGGTATCATTACTCTCTTTCAATTCATTTTCCCAAAGCACACTCAACTAAACTAATGACATTTCTTCAATCATATTGTAAAACAATGCATAGATATCTTATGTAGGAAACACTCTTGGAGGGATGCAAGAGAATGGACCAACAAAATATTTTGACACATTCCTCATATATCTCTTCAACCTATCTTTATCCACACAATTCACAATCTTTGAATTATCCATAGCAATAAAAGTGAAAGATTGTACAAACAAGAATACCTCTAAAAATGCCAACCAAGAAATGTATAGATATCCTACTTCTGAAGCTCACTTTGAATCCATTTGTTATTTTCTTCAAATTCTGAAACTCTAAATTCCCTTTGAAACTTCTTTTTCATGCTTCTTTGAAAATACATAGGCTTTTAAAATTATCTAAACTTACTCCTTTCATTCCGAATGATTTTGCAATAAATGTTTCATCTTGCAGGTAGATTGCCTCAAAAATTGTGTACGCCTCCATTCTTTCAAATTCTATAGACTTCATTCTTCACACATGTTACTGAGAAAATGCCTTGATCTTGTTATTGCAATAAGTATACTTATGTCATGATATGACACAAGTACTGATGAGGGGGTTTATTAGATTTTTTGATGATTGCTCCCCCTTAGCCATTGCTTTTATTTAGAAATTGACAGGAGTATTTGTACTAGAGGTTGGCACAAATAAGACTGATGATTCCTTTCTCCAAATCCTTTCCATTTCCTTTCTTGCTTCTTTTGGATCAAAGGTTTGATCATTCTTCTTCACCAAATAGATGTTTTTCTTTCTTCCGTTGTTACTACCAAGGTGTTCCAGTTTTCTGTACTTACAACAAACAACATTATTCTTTCCAATTTTCTTTTTTATCCAACAAACTATCTTTATATCCATTCTTCTTGATCTTAGAACATTTTCCAAGGAAAGATAGAGAATCATTCACATTAATTTTACAATCCTTTTCCTCATGAATAAATTTCTTGTAGGAATAACAAACACCATTGAAGAATAAATACCTCTTAGCATCATGTTGTTTGATAGGATTTTTTTCGGAATTACTTCTTTGGTCCCTAATTTTTCTATTTTTGTATTGTATCTTCTTACCAGTGAATTGCTTCACTTTAGAACTCTATCTTCCTCAGAGCCCTAAACCACTCTTATCCATTTCTACCCTTTGAGAGGTAATCAACTCATCAAGCATTGCCGAACTTATCTTAAATTTGTCTTCAAAGCTTCTTCTCCCTTTCCAGATTATATCTCAATAATTCTACTTCTAATTCAAGCTTTGCACATTCATCCATCTTCTTTTGAATTTAAATTTCTTGACATTCTTCATTTTTTTTCTTCTCATCGAATTGTTCTAGTAGGCTATTGCTGACTTCTTCTCCTTTAGTCAACATATCACATGCTTCCATACTTTTACTTTGTAGCTTTTCAATGTACTCATTTTATTTTATCAACTTGTCCTTCATAACTTTCATTTCTTCTAAAAATTCAACAAAGACGACTTTTGAAGGAAAAAAATTCTCATATTCAAATTCTGGGACCTTTGTTAAACTGTTAGGCTTCTTCCAAGGAACTAAGTCCTAATACCAATTGTTGAACATTTGGAATACTATGAGGGGGGGGGTGAATCAGTATTCCATAAACCCGTAGTAAAATCCACTTAAACATTATCACAATTCTAATTGAATCAGCAAGAGAGAACATAGAAACAAGTCAATGCAATCATACACATGAACACCAAAATTTTTATCTAGAAAACCTAGAATGGGCAAAAAAATGGTGAGGGTTAACTCACAATATATTATATCTAGATACAAAATATTACATGGCTCACTACTAGGACTCACTATCCTTAAAAGGGTCACAACCTGAGTACAAAAGATGGCTCACTGCCAAGAAACATTGATAGTGGCTCACTGCCAAAAGAATGAACTGATGGAATACACCTTCAATGTTTAGGGTTTAGTTCCACTGAATCTTAGAATATAAAGTACCACCTCACATAGCAGTCACTCAACAAGTCTATACTGATCACTAGTGATAAATCATTTAGGCTCTGATATTCTCCTCTGTTCATATTCACTTCTCCTTCTCACTCTCTTCTCTTGTATATCATCTCTTCTCTTTTTTACCACTTTCTTCTCCTTCTTTCTTCTATCTTTCATCATATATATACAAGTATATCTTATTCATCAATTAGGTCAACCTAATTAGTTGAACATAAAATAGTCATACCTTCTTCATTAGAACCATATAAGTTTTAAACATTTTATCCATGTAGTGTATTATGCCAAGTCGACTATTAGTAATTTTTGATGGGTTTTTTTGCATTGTCTCACCAAAAATAGCATACAAGTATGCTATCTCTCTTAAAAGGTAATTTTTGTAACTAAGTTTTAGAAATCACCCCAAGGTCTCTCAGGTGTCAGGTCATGACTAAGCTTGGAATAATTCAGTTGGTTGATGTGATTTTCTAGTAATCACAAAGGGAATTTATGGTCACTATGTTTGGAGGGAATTGGGAATGCAAATGGAGTTTTATAAATTTTGGAAATGAAGGACAACTGCCGCAAGTTCAAAACAACAAACTAAAACTCCATCTTTTCCATCATATTGGGCTTTACAATGATGCTATAACTTTTTTGTCACTTCAATTTTAAAGAAATATATCAAAAGGTAAAATGGATAAGGAGTTTCCAAAAATTACAACTAATGTTGAACAATAACAATGGAGGATGCTATAGTGGACAACCTTCCAAAACTAAGTTCCACTTAACCAAGGGCAGCCTACAATCTCATGAAACAAGTGCAATCTTCTAAGGTCTGCATATTTTCAACCATCCATTAACCATTAAAGCATGAATAATAGATGAACTTAAGTGCAACAATATGAACAATGCTCAGACTAACTTTACATTGTTGCTCATCATCAATAAACAACAAAAAGTATGAGCGAGGAAGATATCAAAACTATAGCATTCTTCACTATTAAATTGCAACATATGTTAATAACTAAAACAACTTAAAACTAGAACAACAAAGCTAAAATCCAAGATTGGGTGAATGAATCATGCACACATGAGAAGAAAACAAAAGAATCCATCAAACTATGATATTATTATTAATTTTATACAACATGCCTTTACACAACTCAACTCTCTCTTTGAATATGAGAGGAGACCCCTATTTATAGTTTTCCAAAAGAAAAATGAATGGGAAAGATTGATTTACATTATGTGGCTCAGATTAATTTTGCATTAGGGTTTCACCCACCCCCAAAATATAGCAATATAAAATACATTCTTGTCTTTTCCCTATTTTGTCTCCTAGTGGCCTTGGCACTATAGTTGTTTTGCCCTATAGTGGCTGCCAACCCTATTAGCTATTTTGATAGGTATTCATCATCTATGATAGGCTTTTCAATCACTTTCTGAGCATTTGCATACTCCATGAATTTACCAAACATAGCTATGAGCTTCTTTTCCTTGGAGAGCTTGGATTTGAGGATCTAGAAGGACATCCTCTTGATTCTCTCAATCATTTCTTTCTAATTCTCTGTTAAATTTGAGGTAGCCCCAATCATTTGCTCTATCTAGATGAAAGATCTTGTAGAAAAATCAATAAAGTATGCTAATAGGGTGTCACCAGCTCCTTGCTCCATTTTCTAGTGGAACAAAGGCTTGAATCTTTCTGAATCTAGCTCAAGGGCTGACACCTCAAAATTAGTCAACTTCAATACTCTATGCTATTAGTCTGGTGCTCGAAAACCCATTCATGATCCACCTCAAGGTTTTGTAAGAACTTTTCTAAAATCTCTTTCATGTAATCTAGGTCCATCAACCATGTCTCTACGAACCAGTGATCTTCTTTTGATATTTCCATCTCCTGTTCCCAGGCATTTTGAGGAAGCTTGAGGATACACTCCAACTTAGGATAAGTGATCATGTATGTTTCTAAGAACTACTTATAGGTATTAATCATACTTTCTATGTCCTTCCCTAAGTTTTGATACCTATTGTACATCATGAACACATGGTTGATCCCTCTATCACCACTGGATACCACTTTGTTAAACCAAACAGTCATGGAATTGGTCTAGTTCTTCCTTTTCTCCATTTTGCTAATATCCTCCTTTGATAGTAAGGAGGGAAACATTGAAGATTCCATAGGAGTATCATCTTCTGTAGAAATCCATTGCTGAATATAAGTAGTGAGATCCACTACCCATGATTTTAGTTCTTCCTTCGTGGACTAATACTTATTCATTTGTTGCATAATAGTGGCTACCGACCCCTAAAATTTGTCTATCTTCTACTCTCAAGTTTTCAGGTCCAAGTTAATGGTGGATATGTTGTAGCCTTGATTTTGCATGGTGCATGTACCTTTGTCTATCATAGGGGTGGCAATTTGTATTGTACAGGACCCATAAGCATCCACTATGATATGAGAGTCGGTCTTGGACTTCTTTTCTTTCTTGGTTTTTGTTTTCACCTTAGCTATATCACATCAAACCTCATTTTTGGGTCGGAAACCATAGGAGCTTTCTTTCTCAATTGTCGCTCTAGCCAGTCAGGAATCTCAGCTTGACCAATGGGTGATTCATGACCACCTTCCTTTTCTTTTTCCTTCTAAGGCTCATCTTCCTCATTGCAGGAGTCTCTTTGTCATCCTTTCCTTCTTCATCCTAACCTTCTATCTACATAGCCTTCCCTTTTTTTGGCTTGATAGAAGTTATATTCTCTTTAGGCATGCCTTCTTCTTGGGGTGCTCTCTTTTCTTGTTCAATCTCAACACTCTACTTAGGCTCAAAGCTCTTTTTTGGCACATTTTCTTTCTCTTTATCTTTCTCTTTCCCTTCCCCCTTTTTAGGAGGTGCTTCTTCTTCTTGGACCAGGCCATTGTCTTGGCCAATTAGTGGAGGATCTTCAAGTATCTCCACATCTATGTTAGTGTCTACTTTCTCTCTAGAATGGTACCCTCTAAGATCAACCTTTGTGCTTACTTCTTCATGTTGTTGGGGAAAATCTTCATCTGGCTCTTGGTCTAATGTTTCTATCACATAACTCTCATTAAGATCCTCAACATCCTATTTTAAAGTGTGTGACCTCTCCTCATCAGAACCCACTTTGTCCAAGTTTATATTTAGCCCACATTCTGGGTGCTCAAAATAATCATCTCGATTAAAATCTTTAGGCTCCTTGGCTACATCTTTTTTGACTTCCTGATGTTTCTCCACATGGCGAATTTCCATCTTTTCTAAGATCTACATTTTGGCCTCCATTTTTTGTGGCTTAGTAGTTGGCAGGGGAAGAGGTAGGGCAGTAATAATTTTAGCCATTAAAGCCTAGAGGTCTTGGGGTGAAGGATTACCCCAGAGAGTTCATCAGACACATTTTGCATATATGTCATGAAAGCATACAACAAAGTGAGAGGCACCATGGTAGTTATGGATATTGTGGGCAATGGAGTAGAGAAAGTAGGCACTGGAGGAGGGAGCAAAGAAGATGATAGTAGGGATGTAGTAGAAGAGGAGTAGTCAAGTATTGTCACTAGAGTAGCGGTAGGTGGTGATGAGATGGGAAAATCCTAAGAAGTGGAAGGTGGAGGAGTGACAATGGTGGTAGTAGCAACGGGAGCATAAGTGGTAGGTGGTGAGTGTAGTTGCTTGGTTTCTTCTTCTTCCTCATGGTTTTCCTCTTCTTGAATGGTGGTCATCTCAAACATGAATATCCCCATTCTTCTTGCTCTTTTAGATAATTCTCCCTTCATGGTCTTTCTAGAATACACCTTCTATTTTGGCTTTCACTCGAGCATATCCTTTCTTTTCTTTGACCTTGTTGCTAGTGGGGACTTGAGAGATTAATTTGATGAGACATCAGCTACACCACTACCAATTTCACTTTCAAGCTCTTCCTCGAGCTCACCATATGTCAGCTCTGTACCCTACACTTTGAGTTGAGCAATTTGTGTGTCAACCCACTATCTTGTTCTTTCTTCAATAGACCAAGTAAGTATGCCAAAGTTAGTGATCTCTTCTTCACTCCAATCTATGAATGGAAGGGGTACATTGGTGAGGGCACGGTACTTGCCATCTATGGTGTATCATCTTCCACTATTTGATCTAGCACTGGGAACAAGTTGATAGACTTGACAAACTGGGCAGTCATCCACATATGGTGCCTCATCCAAACTTCTTTCTCATCACCATAGTTGGTCTAGAAGTCCTCAACATGAGGTTGGTGGGTGTATTGCCTTCCAACCCACTTCTTCAGTTTACAATAAGGGTCCATCCATCCTTGGTCCATGTGAAGATCCAAATTATATTCCACCAATTCCTTTTCTGAATACACTGCACATTGGGAAGCATAACAAGAGTACATTCCTTGCCCAAAGGTTAAGGGATATGGAATCCCAACTCAATTTTTATCACTCAATAGCATGTGGGAAGTTTGGAACTAATAAGAAACTTCTAGCAAGATGATGCGGTCATTAAGGTAGCATGGAAATTGGTAGGGTTTCCCCGAGAACCCTTCTACTCTGATATATGTGAACTTTGGGAACTATATGAACAGATACCCAAAATTCTTAGTGAAGGCCTTCACGTTGTGTGATACCCTTCTTGTAAAATATCCTCACAAGAGTCTTATTATGTGTTGGGGAAGGCATCATTTACCCTCCTATATTATTTCTTAAGTTTTTTATATTGTAGCTAGGGGTAGCAGTCATACATCTTGAGTTCTTCTCTCTTTGTTCCTAGTGGGCTTGCATAGAAGAGTCCTTTGTATGGAAACTTCTCCGCTAGGAGGTATAAAAAATATGACGTCATATGAAATTGAGAAGTTTTCTTCACTGCCAATAGCTGGTTGTGAACGTTGTCATTGATCATCTTGGCCCAATGGAACTTGGCCTCTCCTCAAATGATCTCGTAAATGAAATAGAACATCCATTCCTCAAAGAATGCAGTAGTTGGTAGGTCCATTACTCTGCATAGAGGAGTAACTAGATCAGTATATTCTTCAAAGAAGCCACTTCTAAATAGCTCATGGGGTACTTTTGTTGGAACTTCCCCTCTTCTCTTTCAACCAATGTTGGTTGATTATTCTTTTGCATGCGATGGGGTCTCATTTCCACATATTTTTAACAAATTCCTTCTTTGTTTCTTCTATTTTATCAAATGTGGGGATGTGGAATGTCTAACTGATAGATTCAGCAAACAAGTTTTCCAATACCATTCTAGCCTTGTCAACAATCTTCCTATTGGAATGATAACATTCCCAACAGGTCATAACCAACACTAGGTCAATTAATAGAGGAAATCTAGCTACCTTAGCGAGGCCACTTTCCCTAATTTTTCTTGCATTCCTTGTATTAGGGTTAACCATCACCCTTCACCTGAATTCATCAATATCCATGTGCCCTAGGTTTGTATCTAACACTATGTCCTAGGTAGAGGAGAGATTGGAGGTGCACTCCACTTCGTGAAACTGATACTTTATTTGGTCCTTTTCTTCTTTTCATCTTGGCATCTTTGCAGGATTGTTTCCCTTATCAACCTTTCCTGTGGAATTTGTTGATGGTACCTTAGCAGGTTCCATAAATCTTGCATGTAAAGATGTGATAAGTACATTTCTATATATATAACGAGGAAAAAATCAACCAAATCCTACAAGAACGGGCGTTAGATCCATTCATACATCATTAAAAGATCAAAAAATTCATCATGGCTCAACATTGAGAGGTTGTTTGTATCATTTAGGAAAATTTGGGCCCAGGGGTGTGAGTTTCCCCTAGGTGAAAGCTATCAAGAGTGACTAGGAGCATGACAGTGCTAGGACTATGGAGTTCTACAGATAGCCACCCACAGTGAGATTTTTGCATCGTTTGTTTGGAGAACAAGCCTTTGGAATAGTGATTGGGGACGTGAAAAATTGACCAATCAGGCATTTGCAGTCCTTAAATTAGGCCTTGATGCAATTGCAGGTTCAGGGTATGTGGGCGTTGTGAGGTATAATGAAACTTAGGCTTAGCTTTTAAGGAGCAACATTTGGCAAGTGGTGACCCACACATGGAATTCCACATTGCGGAAGTCACAACCACCTTGGACATGGGAATTATACCTTTGAGTTTGATCTCTTTGGAAAGTGCAAGGGTTAATTATCAGGTTACCGTGAGGTGTTCGCCATCAAAGAATGGCCTTGAAGGGGTTGTGGTCCACATGCAATAGTCCGCATCACACAGGCCCACAATAAGCTCAAAAACTAAAGTTTTCTCCTTGAGTTTGACAAAAGGAAATCCCTCCTATGGGATCTGTAGTATAGGAGAATGCACACACTTGGTAGTAAAATAGTGGTGATGACATTATAGAGACTCAAAAATGACTGCCCACAGAGGTCAGCTTGCATTAAATTTTACTTGATGTTCCATTTAGAAAATTTTGAAGTTGGAGTGGGCAATGAAGAGTGTGGGGTCAACACTACAGGGAGATGTAGTGATTTTGTTAAGCAATGACAGACACAAGATGGTGAGCAACACGTGGTGGCCTGTAACTCAATTCAGGTTTAGAAAATTTTTGGCATTCGATGGAAGCAATAAAGGAAGGTCCTTTGTCATGAGAGGGTGTTAGGACTTGGCCATAAGATAACATCATTCAACGAATTGACTCCCAACTACGCCCACCCACATTAACTAGCTCACATGGGAACTTTGACTTCTTGAATTTTTCTAAGTGTTAGGTTCATAAATACTTCGATGAAAAAAGAGGTAGAGCCTATAATGCGGAATATGGCTAGGGTTTGGCTGCTAATTAGCAACAATCCGATTGTGGCTACCCACAAGTGGAATCCCACATGGCAATCCCCATATGGGTCTGATGACTTAGCCAATTTTTCAAGATTTCTCAAGCATCAATAGGGATGGCGAGAGTGATGGTGTAGGTCGTGGTGGGTTCCTCACTAGGAAAAGAATGGAAATGGAGGGATGAGATTCTGCATGGATGTGAGGATGCAATTTTGGTTAGTTCTAAGGAATTTTTGAATGATGGGATTAAATTGTTTATGTGGGGCTGAGGATTGCAAAGTTTGGTGAGGCCACTAGGGTTTGATTTTCAAAATTTTAATGTTTACCCAAAAACCCTAACTACAGAAAACACACTTCTAGGAATTTTGAACACTGGATTACCTGAAAATGATGTGAAAGTCCTACAAAACTTGGCTTGAATTCATAGCAAGATCCTGCACGGGCGAGAGTAACTCATTCACCGTTGAGAATTTTGAAAACTAGTGGAGAAAATGATAGATATGACCCTCGTTTATATAGGTGAAGCATCATTAATGGCACACATTCAATGCCTAGTATGACAGTAGGTCAAGTTGGTGGGTTTGTAGAAACCCTAGTCAAGTTGGACATCATGAAGACCTAGGAGATGAAGGCAATTTCATATCCCATAGTGTGGACGAACACCAAGGGTTAGCCGCTAGCCAGTGACACAAAGATAACAATGAACCACAAGGGGAGACCCAAAAATGTGGGTCCATAGGGCCTGAAGGATGTTCGGGAAAAATGCCAAGAGAATCTTGTGGCTTCACTTCCTCAAAAGAAAGAAACTTAGCATATTTTGGGGTGGTGATTTTGGTCAAAGGGAAATTGGTGAATTTACTACACATGACCAACTTAAGCTCAAAAATGGGGGGTACGCAAAATGAGGCAATTGAAAAAATGATCCGGTGAAGGAAAGAAAGGAAAGAGGAGGTCCCTGGTCTAAACGATGCATGTGTGCTATAGGGACAACAAATGGTGACTTCATTGGCAGAATGCTCTCGATCATTCCAAGGGTAAGGATTCATCCAAAACCCATAATATCTAATTTTGCAGACCAAAAGCTAGTTTCCTCAAATGAACTAAAGACTTAAAGGAGGGTAGGATCCTTAGTTGAATCAAGTCATGAAATATCTCAGAAGTGTGTGCAAGTGAGTTCATTCCTCCCCCAAGATACCATACTAGATAGCAATCACTTAGTTGAGGCAAGCTACATAAGTTGTCTAACCCCAAAAGTAACTTGAGTATTGCTTTGCTACTAGTCAAGCATCCATAGCCCTGATGGAGTTGTCAGCATGACCCCATGAACATTTCTCTATTGCCAGCTGGGTGTCCATATCCCCAATAGAGTTGTTTGCACACTCACATAGTTTCCTGTTTCAACATTTTCTTTCTCTTTTCTCTTCTCTTTTCTTTTGATATTTTATTTGATGCTCTTTTTCTCAACTACATAAGCACCAAAGCTTATAGTGGGTTTGGAAATCACAGTGGTCACAGGAGCAGACTTAATACTTTTCACTCACTTATGCCTCATAATGATTATTGTATAGCTCATTGAAAGTACTTAAGATGTATTTCATGTGTAATCTAAGATAATTTTGAAGGGATCCACATAAGGGTTCTTCCCTAGATCAAGTTGAAGTTCAAGTAAGGAAACCATCTCATGGAGGTGAATAGAAATTCATGATAGCTGATGAAGAATTATCCAAGGGATAGATGGGAGTGGGCAGCAAAGTGGGCCTTCTAATGAACTAAGCATGACCACTACATCAATATCGGACAAAACCCTCAACAAAAACAAAAGCCAAGAAAGTGAGCAAAAGTGAAGTGAAAGAAAACAACAAAGCTATAAGAATTGGCTATAAAGGTAGCCACCAAAGATATGGAGTCCTAATAGAAAGCACAAGCATAAGAGAGATAGAAGCAATATGACAAGAATAACCTTTATTCTTATCAATTAATGCAAATATGATGAGTAAAATTACATAGGAGACCCCTTGGTTATATAGCCAAGGTGAGAACATAGAAGGGAATAAGATTATGACAAGTGTCATAATCTTATGACATGAGACAACTATGAAAAGCTATCACTCCACCTAAAGTGGAAAAGTGATAATGTGATAATCACCACAAAAGGTGGATCACCCACAAAAGGTGGAGAGATAATCACATGATGTGTCCACATAAGGCGGAAGTAAGTAATGACATGTCAAGTCCACCAAAAGTGTAAATTCTCCAACTACCTCCTATGTGGTCCCTAAATAAACTTAACTAAGGTGTAATGATGACCTAGGACAAGGTACAACACTTTTAATTACACCAAGAAAAGCAAAGGAACCTACTCTAACTATTTACACCTATATACAAAGGGTGAACTTGAACAACTCAAGCAAGGAAATAATGTGTGAGGTACTACCCATTGATAGGTAACAAGACATCCTCTCTAGTTAACATTTTGAGGTAGAAGGAATTATCTCCTAGAATTTCAAAAATATAAAAGGGGCCAAGCCAGAGCTTGTCGAATTTCTCATGTCCCCCTTTCTTTTCATGGGCCTTGTCCCAAAAAAGGACTAAATTAGCAATCCTAAAGGCCTTTACTTTGGCTCAGTAATGAAACCATCTTTTGAGGATGCCCTGGTGTTTGGAAAAAAATTCTATTGCTTGATCTCTGACTTCCTCTAAATGTAGCAATTCAGCCAGATGGGCTTCTTGGCATTCTCCCTCCTCATAGTAGGTGTTGACAAATTGAAGTTTATGGATCTTGAGGTGGACTAGAAAAACAAGCTCTAGGCCATAAACAAGGTGAAATGGGGAATTTCGCAAGGAAGCCTTGTGATGAGTGCGATCCACCCATAGGGAAAAACATAGTTGTGTGTGCCAGTCTTTTGGATTTTTGTCAAGTAGTTTTTAGATGACAGTCAACATATTTTTGTTGGTGGACTCAACTAGGTCATTCCCCTGAGGGTAGTAGTTGGATGAAAATTTGAGAGCAATTCCATAATGAAAGGACCAACTAGCAAACCTAAGGGATGTGAAGGCAAACCATTATCACAAATGAGGGAAAACACGAAACCAAGGCGATTCAAAATAAAACTCTCTAGGAAATTAGTAACTACTTCGGTTGTGAATTTCTTACATGCTATTTCTTTAGTCCACCTAGTGTAGTAATCAAAAGTGGTAAGAATGTACTTGTTGCCTACAAAAGATGGTGGTCTTACTAGACTAATGAATTCAAGTCCCCACTGAGCAAAAGGCCTTAACCCCACAACTAGTTGCGATGAGATATCAACATTCATCTCCCTTGTAGTAGTAGTTTGATAGACATGACAAGATCTGACATCATTGTGTGCATCTTTAAACAACATCGGCTAGTAATACCCAACTCACAAAATTTGACAAGTAGTTAAAAGGGCGGATCCATGGTCGGTGCCAAACTTATCATGAAATTTCTTCAGCACTCAAGCTACTTCCTTTCCAAGGCACCTGAGATAGATTCCTTCATAATTTCTTTTGTATAATATGGATCCTTGCAACATGTAGTTTTTGCTCATTAGTCTTAGAGTGCGCTTTTGTACTGCTTGCATTCATGATGGGAATTTATCATTCAACAAGTAGTAGACAATATTGTCATACCATTCTCCTGGAGAGACATCCTCTAGTTGGTATTGCTGCATTGTAAGCTCGAGTCTTGTTTCTGCTATTGTGCAGGTGAGGGATTGTCCTCAAACTAACTTCATGAGTTGAATCTCAATATCATATTCTTGTAGCAATGTGACCCATTTTTCTATTCTTTCACCTAACTCATTTTGCATCAGCAAGGTCTAAAATATTGGATCCTATACAATTGTGAACACCTTGTTCCTTAATATATAGTGCTTGAATTTTTTAACTCCTTTGACTAAGGTATATGTCTTCTTTTCAACATTGCGGTATGATAATTTTGTATCCTTCAATAGAGCACTCATAAATGCAATGGGGTGCTCATTTCCTTCATCATCCTTCTGTGTTAACATGCTAGAACAAGAGTGATCTAAAGCAAAAGAATAAATGTGGAATGGTTTTAGGTAATCCAGGCTGACCAATAATGGAGCATCAACAATGGCTCTCTTGATTTCTTCAAAATATTGTTTGGATTCTAGTGTCCATTGTACTTTAGCATCCTATTTAAGCATGGAATTTAATGTCTTGACTATCTCAGTGAAGCCTATGATGAACTTCTTGATGAAGTTGATTTTCCCAAAGAAATAATTCATTTCCTTTTTGCTTCCTAGGGGCTCAATCTTTAGTATAGCTTGGATGCATTTGGAGTCAATGGAGATCCCTTTTTCTAAGATTACGTGTCCTAATAGCTTGCCCTTAGTTACATCGAAGATACATTTCTTTGGGTTCAGTGAGATGCCAAACTCTTTAAATTTTTGAAAAAAATGGCACAAATAAGAGATGTGGTCTCCTCTTTTTTTAGAAAAAATAGCAAGGTCATCCATGTATATTATGATGCATTTTCCAATTATATCCTTGAAGGAAATGTCCATGGCTTGCTAGAATGTCACACTTGCATTAATTAATCCAAACAACATTCTTCTATATGCAAAAGTTCCCCACTTTGTGGTGAATGTGATTTTGTGGCTATCTTCATACTGGACCATCACTTGATTGTATTCAGAATAGCCATCTAGAAATGACATCATTTGAGACCCATTCATGATTTGTAACACCTCATCCAAGGAGGGCACTAGATAGTTGTCATTTTTGGAAGCTCTATTTAGGTTGTGGAAATCCACACATAATTTGATTTCACCGTTATTTTTCCTAACCAAAACTAGATTAGCCACCCATGTTGAATGTCAGACTAGAAAGATGATTCAAGTGAAAAGTAGCTTTTGAACTTCTTTCAAGATAATAGGCTCTAGCAGTGCATTGATCGAGCACTGACACTGCCAAAATGGTCACACATCTGGCTTAAGGGGAATGGTGTGGGTGATGATTGAAGTATCATATGTCTTCAAGTCTTCATATCGCCAAGAAATCACTTCATGATAGGTACACAAGGAATCAACAATCCCTTTTCTTTCCTCTAATGTGCATACTTTTCTGATGAACACATTTT
>VDFB02390259.1:0-30916 GCA_007258455.2 Sequoia sempervirens | reverse complement strand
AGCTTGATTAAAGAGGTATGTCAAGTTGTGAAGTGGGGATAGCTTTAAAGAATGCTGCTTAGTTGTGAAAATTATATGAAAACTTGGAGTCAAATCAAATTCAAGATCATACTCAAATACCATAGTTTACATACTCGGAATCGGAGAGTACTCGGCAAGCCCAAAAATTTTGACTCGGGAAAAACTCGGCAAATACTCGACAAATACTCGGCATATACTCGGCAAATGTGTGTGGATATTTATGTATGTGTATACTCAGGACTGCACCATGCACACATGCATATCTATAAACATACATAGGATGCCAAGTTTGCATGCATATACACATATAGACATTTATACACACACAAACATGCCAAGTTTGTGGGTTTTCTATGAGCTACTGGCGATTACTCAATAATTTGACGTGAGAAAATCCATCTGCATACTGCCCGCGAGTAAAAGCAGAAACTACTCGGCATGCAAATTTTTTGGAGATTACTCGGCTACTTAGAGAGTAATTGGAGAGTATGTAATCTATGTCAAATACTATAAACATGAAAGGTTACCAATTGAGAAGTTGACCTTGTGCATGCATATTCAGTTGATTTTTGAAGGTGGAGCAAATAAGCCACTATATCTTGAAAGGACATTAGTATGATATTGTTGTAATGACACCTCAAAAGTAACATGCCTTTTTTTTAAAAGTTGGTTCAAGAGGCTATTACATGCTCATATCTTTGAATTCTAACATTAGATCTCTAACCACATTGCTTGTTTACATTAGCAACTAGGTTCATAGTATTATACCTTCATAAGTATCTTAACCCTTTTAGGTTCATTGCCTCACCCATTGAATAGGTTTAAGGACTTAGATCAACTTCAAGATTTCATATGAAAAATTTAGATTTAGATTTGAGCTATTAAGGATGGATGAAAAACACCTATAGTAAAGGGAGATAGCAAAAGGTTGATGGATTTTTTTTGAAGAAATCAAGATGGCTTATGAAATGCACATGGAAGAAGAAAGGATGTTGAAACAAACCTAGGAAAGACATGAAAGATATTGTAGAAGGATGGAGAAGGCTTGAGAAGTCTCTATAGATGAGGTGATTTTGCCAATAGAGGAACAAATAGTTATTGTACTGCCAAATAACAATGAAACATTTGAAGATTCCTTAAAAAAGGGGAGAAAGTGAACTGGCTTCAAAACGGGTTCAACAAGGATGATTTGTGAGGCGTCTGGAAGAAGATGGTTGAAGTGCTTATGAGGCATGTCACTCTGGAAGGAAGATATAAAAGATTCCATGCCCACCTCTTCCCTATGCTCAATCATTTTCATTATAATGTCAAAATGAACTTTTCTTTCTGGATTTATTCTTCCCTTGAGTAATCAGTTAAAGTTGTTTTGGATAAAGGGAAGTAGGCGCCTCTGCATCAAGGCCTTATTTATAGGCTTTACTGGTATAATGTGGCTCTATCCCTTGTTATTGCTTCTCTTCCGAGGGTGACAAACCCTGCCTTGGTCCCCAATAGTGTCCTTGTGACTTCAGAGGGTAATCCCTCTTCCCCTGGCCAACTAATTTGTCTACCCTGTGCCACCAAACAAGAATTACTAGGTCAACTCCCCCGTGCCTCTAAAGGAAAAACCCTTATTATTGATGACCCCACCTCTACCAACAAGAAAAAAGTGGCTTTTGTTGACCCCCCCCCAAAAACAAATTTCCATCTCGGACAACTTTGATTCTTTGTGGTCCCCTACCCCTATGGATTCCCCTATGCCTCGCTAGCTGTTTGTCAATCCCCTGCACTCCCCTCCTAGCTCCCCCTTGATTACCTCTCCTGCCAATCCCCTGCACTCCCCTCTCCAAAATACTAACTAGGTGCAGGAGCTTGAAGACACTCTGCCAAACTGTGTTGTATGCAAGAGTTCTGCTCCCTTGTGTATGAAGTTGGATGAAATAAGCTAGGCCACTAACATTCAAAATGACATTTTGAAGTGGTCCCTATCCCAACACATAACTGCTAAAACCAAGATCCAGAATTTGGAGTTGTCCATGTTGAACAAAACTCTGGACTGGCTGGGAGAGGTGGACGACTCTGGTCATTGGGACTTACTGTTTGGCATGGCTAAAACCTTTGAGAATTGGGCTAATGTTGAGAAGGAGGTTGAGGAGCTTAAGTCTACTGTTGGGACCTTTGAGGAGAGAAACAAACTCTAGGAAGAGGTTGCTACCCGACAAAGCAACTAGGAAAAAACCCTTCGTAGTCTGCAGGAGATTGTTGAGTTTAGCAAAGAAACGATGAAAAATACTGTTGTCACCATCTTGGTGTTCCAACAAGAGCTAAAGAATTGTAAGGGTAAGTGTGTAGGTGATGATCTTTTGGATGCCACTCAAACCGGCTCTAGAAAGAAGGGAAAGAAAGGGGAAAGCGCTACAACCTCCTCTATAGATGAAGGTGGCAACAAGAACTAGAAGGCTCTGTCCTTCAAAGAGAAGCTACAATTCCTTTTGAAAGAGTGGCAGGCCATCAAGGGTCTTCGAATGCTCGGTGATCAGTAGCTGGTTCTAGGCTTGTGTTGGTCTCTGGTTGTGTCTGTGTTTTTGATTTTCTGCTGGTCTTTTCTATGTAGTTGTTTTGTAGTCTTTAGGTTGTCTCACTTCTTGTGTGCTCCTTTGGTTGGGCCTTTATGGTCATTTTGTAATGGGTATAGGCCCTTCCTGTTTTTATCTTAATCAAAACAATGAAACATTTGAGTAATTAAACTATCCACATAAAATATTAGAAGAAAGTTTGACTCAATTAGTAGATACAATAAAATAATAAGAAAAATAGTAGAAGAAAGTTTGACTCAATTAGTAGATACAATAAAATAATATGATGAATTCAAGAATCAATGAAGAAAGGGCTTGGAAGCCATAGTGCTCAGCCAAAGCATAGAAGCAGTTGGCCAAAGCATAGAAGCAGTTGTGCTCCACAAATAGAATACATATTCAGAACTAGATCTGTCTAACATCAAGGTCATAATTGAGGGTTTGCTATCCACAAATTTTAAGTTAAAATTTTGGCTAGAAATACATATTCAGAACTAGATCTGTCTAACATCAAGGTCATAATTGAGGGTTTGCTATCCCCAATTTCAAAACTAAAACCTCTGGATTTGAGTGAAGAATATTTAGATAACATAATAAGTAAAAGTGTGTTTACGAAAAGGACAAATGATGAAAAATTTAAAATTTCAAGAAAGGAATGGAGAAAGCGAATATAGAAGGGAAATTTGCAATAAGTTAGCCATGGATACAATTGAAACCATTGAAGGATAGGAGAATCCTACATTAATTAATGACATGCCATTAACAAATAAATTACCAAAAGCTACATCTCCAAAGATGGAAAGGCATCTTGAAGAGGTGAAACCCTTGGACCAAAGTCACCTCCCCTTGCTAAATAAGACAAGAAGGGTTCATGAAGAAGAGATAAGTATTGAATCCTTGCTCAGGCTAGAAAGAGCAAGAGCAAGAAGAGATTGTATAAAGAATTTTGAGGAGATATTGGGCAACAAATACATTGAAATTCAATTGCCTAGAGATAAAGGTAGAATAGAAAGGTTAGTGAAACAACAAAATAAAACCAGGTAGAGAAGACTTGAAGAAAAGATAGAGAGAGAGATCCAAGAAAAGAGTGTCAATTAGGTGGAAGGACAATTCCTTAACAACAAAGAGATAAATTAAATACACCTTCAAACCCTATAAGGATGGCTGCAAAAGGGATTAAACTCCTTGTGTACGATAAAGATGCCAAAGATGCAAGTGAGCATCTATTTATTTTGGAATCTCATTGGAATATAGTTGGCATAAATGAGGATTAGACTCAATTGTATGAATTTGTAGAAACACTAAAAGATGAAGCTTCGAGTGAAGTGTTATATCAAGGTTTTGGTGAAAACATGATAAAAAATGGGAAGAAATAAGTAAACAATTTTTGGGTAATTTTTTATTTCTTTGATGCCCCTACCAAAAGTGTAAGTAAAATGAGAGAGATGATACAATAGAAGAATGAGTTGGTGAAATAATATGATAAGAGATTTAAAAGTGTAGTCCATAAATTGGAAAAACTGCTATGAGAAAAGCAAAGAATAGAATGGCTTACATCTGCTTTGAAATCACAAATCAAAGTTACGGTAGATGGAAAAAAATTATTAACTAAAATGAAGCAGTGGAGTTAGCAATTAGGATAAAAGCTTAATCTTGGATGAAAGAATTCAGTGAAAGTGAAGAGCTTGAGAAACTAAATTTAGAATTGGAGAAATAAAAAATACAATAGGAGATTTTCGCTAAAGGCAAGAGAAAAGAGACTTCCCTAACACCAAGAAAGAACAACATCTAGTGTACCTATTGAAGCAGAAAAGGACATATAAGAAATGAATTTTCAATGATGAAAGATACAAAGCGAGTTGCTGCATTGAATGTAGAATTTAGAAAAGCCCTCAAAAGAACAATAAGTTGCTAATGCGATCTATGCAAAAAAAGGGATAGACATCTAATTGATGATTGCCCTAAAATATTTGAGAATACGTTGAACCATTGGTTAGAGGAACAGATAGAGAAGAATCCTATATTGATAAAGGCATGGCCAAGGCACAAGGATTGGTCGTAGGTGCTTTAAATGGAGATTTGCCACATGGCTGTATGAATCAACATGGAGAAGGAATCAAAGAAAAAACAACAATATAAGCCATGTGGTTTTCTAGATACAAAACGAAAAATCTTCTACTAGCTATAACAATGATTATTCTTAGGGTTATGGTACAGGTGATTACAACAACAACAGTTATAGAGGTGACCAAGGTAGAGGAAGAGGCCGAAAATCAACCTGCTATTATAGTGGTAAGTTAGGTCATTATGCTAATGATTGTAGAAGTAGAAAGAGAAGAAGATATGTTGTGGATTTTGCAATGACAATTCACATGAAGCATTCAATTGGCCAAAGGCCACATAGTTTTTACAAGAATGGATTGGCACAAGGGACTATGAGTAATGAATTGTCAAGTCCTAATGCACCATGCGGTTCTAAAATATTAATGAAAATCCCAAAAGAGCAAGGACAAATCTTGAGGAGATGTTAGAAAAAAGACATAGAACCTAGACATGAGATAGGAGAGCCTTCTATGACAAAAGAATAATTGTTAGAAATAGAGTATATAAAAGGACAACTAAAGGTAGAGGCTATTGGAAAAATTAAGATAAAAGAGAACACAGTAGTAGTTATGACCAACAAAGGGATAGATGTAAATAAGTAGGTAATTGAAGAGGAAGATGATAGTGAGGGAGAAAATGAATATCATAATAAAAATTACCATGACTTAGTAGTTAAAAAATCTATAAATATAATAAAAAAGTTACATTAGTAAGAAGATAATAAAAAAAGGTTATTTTTATAAAGAGGCTCAAAACCTAAAAGAGATGGCCAATTTAATGGAAAAGATAATTTTTGCAAAAATGCAGGCTATTTTCAAACATTGGAATAAGAAAGATAGAGAACATAAGAAGCCACATATCAACTTTGTTGAAACCCAAAAGAAAAGGAAACACCAATTGGTACTTTTGGATGTCAAAGTAAATGGCATAATGGTTAAGAAAACTTTACTAGACTTAGGAGTGGACATAAATATAATGTTTAAATAAATTTTGGAGGTGTTTGGCAAACCACAACTCCATCAAACACCATACAATATATCTTTAGCAAATCGAAGACCAATATTTCCAATTGGTACATGGCAAAATGTTCAAATAGATTTCATGGGTATAAAGACCAAAGTTGATTTTGAAGTCATTGATATGTATGAAGGATTGATTTATACATAGGTTGAGATCGATGGGTGGTTCTACTTTGTCTCGTGGGAGATATCCTTTTGTGGTGCTTTGTTCCTTAGTGAAGATTGCCTCGTTGGGCCCCTTGGATTTCAAGTACTTTTTTATGCATTCCTTGTTTAATTGATTGATTAGAGAGGACATTTATTGTTGGTCCATCTAGGTCACTTGGACCTCCCCTCTAGCTTCTCTTAACCCCTAACTAGCTTTTTAAGTTGAGCATTTCTTATAGGTGGATGGGGTCATTGTTCAACCCTCCTATCTTACATCATAGGTCTCATAGTTTGAGGTTCTCTCTTGGCTAGTTGTGAGTGTGTGTTGCATTGAACCACCATATTTTTCAAAGTTAAAGATTTTGGTGCCTTTGATTTATTCAAGAGTTGGAATTTGAGGAGCATTTTATTTTCTAGTGTACATCTTCTAAGAAATCCATGGAAGGTACTATTGTTTATGTGGATATTTTAGTGGCTCTCTCTCCACTTTCTTCTACTACCTTGATCAAAGTTGCTTGGCTCTTTTTTCTTTGTGAGATCTCTAGGTTTAGGCATTAATCTCAATATGGTGATCCTAGATTTACCATATTGATTACTTCTTTCTTAAAATTTGTCACTGTTGTTTGCGGTGTTTAAGCACCCTTTTAAACTATTGATTTACATACAAATGGATATAAATTGGTGAGGCATTGCTCCTCCTTTTGGTCTAATGCGACTAAGGCTCCTTGGCACCTTGACTCTAATTCTAGTGGCCACGACTCTATCTCATCTCAGTGTTAGGGACTCTCTCTTACCTCCCTTCCACAATACAAATCTCAACATCTAGTTACATTGCTAGCTTTTTTCCACTTCTAGTAGTTCTTTGGCCTCAAATGTTAAGAGTGGGTTTTATGTGGCATTGATAACCTTCTAGAATTGTCCATCCTAGCCCTCTTAGCTTTGGACTCTCCTTGACAAGCACTCTCGAACTCTACATTGGTACTCCCACTATGGTCGATGACATTTTTGTTGGCTCCAACAAGTATTTTGGAACATTAACACTTGAGAATTTTGATTCCTTGTCTGGATGCTATCCTTTGTTTATTACCTTGTGAAGCTTTTCCCTTGTTATTATTGTACTTGCTTGGGGGTATGCCTTTTTAATTTTAAGGTTAGTCCTTGTGTGTGTATCCTTTATGTCTAAGGCATCTTTTTGAGTCCTTATCCTTTCCTATTGTACCTACCATATGTTCTAGTCATGTTAATCTATTTTTGGTCACTTGAGGACATTAATACTTTCTTCTTTCATATGCATTCATTAGAGTTGGGAAATTTTGATGATTTGTTGGAGCTAGAGTTGGCTATTTTTAATGATATATCAAGTCATGAGATTTTGGGGTGATTGATGCATATTTCATGGTATGTTTGTGAGATGCATCTTAAAATTGTTGGGATTTGACACAAGGAACCAATCAATTACCCCCAAGACCACCTATGCTAAGAACAACTTCCTAGACTATCAAACACATATTCACATGTTTGTAGCCATAGAAATTATTTTGTAATGGGTCCAGTTTCAAGCTAAACCCTTGTCTATTCTCCACTCATGAATCATAGTACAATGTATTGGTAATGGTCAATTTGCATTATTTTTGTCATCTTTTGTTCGTTTTTTTTTTTCAGGATCAGTGAATAAACTTTAAAAAGTCCATTGTTCCATTGCTCCCATATGAAGGTTCAGCTGTAGCAGAGGATTAAAAGGGACATATCTTAGGTTTCACCATTAAAAGAGCAGATTTTGTTTCGAGTCAAAGTTGTGGGCCTGTTAAGTGGTGCATGCGACAGAGTGAGTAGGCGTAGTTGTTGTCAAATGTTTGTCACTACATATACAGGTGTGTGCTTAGAAGCTGGGAGAATAAAGTTTGAAGTCAAAATATGCTAACACTGTTATAGGCATGCATCATATAAGGATAAATAAATAAAACAAGCATTCAAAGTCAAGGTCTGCAATTGCACTTCTTGTTGTGCACTTGTGAATGGGAAAAGTCTTCTTTTTTGAAATATCGTAAAGCACTTATTCAGGGGCACACCTATAAATGAAAACTATCAATATATGATATATTAATCTAGACTGCATTGTGAGGCATACCCAGCAAGGAGGGAGAATAGGGTTCTTAACAAACTATTATCATCATTCTCAGGTGCATGCTTGAGTGAGGAAGCATATATTCAAAAATCAAAATTTGGAAGTGCACACATAGGTGCAGACCAAATGAAAGGTTGGATAAGTTTAAAATGCAAAATCTGTGTTTACATTGAGAGGTGTGCACCTAGAAGCTTGGTAGACAGGTCACGTTTTTGAAAATCCACATTTACATTATGAAGTGCGCACCTGTATAAGACAATAATTTTTTTACATTTTAATGACTGCTTCTGCATTGTGAGGTGTTCACCTTATAAGGTAGCTGGCAGTTTGAGGATTTAAAGACTGATTTGCACTATGAGGTGCAACCCACTAGAAGGTAAAAAATGTTTTATTTTTCTAAGGATTGATTTACATTATGAAGGGTGCACCTGTCTAGGAAGACAAAGTTTGATTTGCAAAAAGAATGAAGACTCTGTATAGGTGCATACTTGCGTGAAGGGTTAAACAAACATGCAGAAATGTTGATTTGAAAGATGTAGGGGTGAAGACATAGAATTCATGATGTGAAAGAGGCAAGGATGAAGACATAGGAAAACAAAGCTTCTGCTGTCAAGAATGTGCCAGAGGTTCCAAAAGGGCTGTAGTTTCTTGTTTATTCGTGCTATGTGTTGTCTCTTTGAACTTTGAAGACATTATATTGAAACTGCTCTCTATGGTCTTATATGTAGGTTTTGATAGGATGCCTTTTATTTTGGATGGTAGTGATGGTGGTGACTTTGTCCTGCTTGTTATATGATAGATTTATATTGTACTGTTTCTGTCATGTTTGTGCCTAGAGCATAGTCATGCTGCAGTTTTGTACACCTTACATCTGATATAAAAAAACATCTTAGATCCGCTGCTTCGTTGTAAATTTTGGAAGGGATATGCCTTCCTTATTGTCTTGGAGTGCCAATGTTTCCAGGTGCACTTCAAGGTTTTTACTACAAAATGAGCCTATTTGAAACTATTAAAGCTTACGGCTCATTGGGATCACAATTGAGAGTGCTTTGAAAGGGTTCATATCTTTTATCTTCAAGACATTATATCCATTCTAAATAAAATGCCCCTCGTATCATTGTACAGGTTGAGTTTTTGATCCAATGTCTTTGCCTTGAGAATCTTCAAGATCATATTCTATCTTCATAGGCTCAGATTCATCAGTGATATTGCATGATGCTAGGAGAGGTAGTTACTTTAGCATTTCACTCTTCCAAATGGTTTCTTCATTGGCTTCTCTAGTCCATTGGGACCTCTTTTGACAAACTTTGTCCTTATCAATACTCTTTCAATGCACCTTGTCGTCTCCTCCCTAGGAAGAGAGTGATTAAAATGTGTGGTTAAGGAGTATGTCTATTGACTGTATATATATTCATGGTACTTGGGTCTCCCCTCTCTAGCCTCTCCACCCACTCATGCTCTTGTATGCTGAGCGTTTCCTACTAACAATGATGGTTTTATCATTTGTCCCAACTATATACATCATCATTAGATTCACAGCCTCATGATCCCTATTGGTTTGGTCTCACAAGTTATCGATATGATTTTTCACCTTTGTTCTCTTGATGGGATGGAGACTAAGGGACACTTTATTTTTAGAAGTTCATCTCCTACAAGATCTAAGTGAGATATTATTTCCTATATAAAAACTTTGGAGGATCACTCGCTTTTCTTTCCCTAGACAAGAGATGTCTAGTTTGATACCTTTGTGAAACAATCATTCTCAAGAAGCAGACTATATAAGGGTTTCTTATAACTGTGATCTGCAAACAGGATGGATGTTACACACCTTGCTTCACCAACGTGGATTTTAACTATTCCAATCAATCTTTGACTATTGATACTTGCTCTTCTGAAGTAAACATGAATTGTAAAAGCCTATTAATGTTGACTATTAATGAAGAGCAACTCTAAAAGCCTTACTTTGTGAGTTGTACAAGTGTAGATTATGCAATGGAAGAATACGAAGACAATTAGAGAGCATACACAGCATGACAAACATCAATAACACAAGAAATGATCCAGAGAGACCCAATGTGGACGAAAAGCTCTAGAAGAGTGAGCTTTCTCCTCCTCTAATCACTATCACCTTGCTGGTTTTTAGAGGTGTACTACCTTCTAGAGCCTTCATTGACATCTTCCACAATATTGTGCCCAAAAACCCATATAGCATTACCTCCACTCTCTACTTCAGCACATCAAAGGTTACATGACTGTAGCAAAATTACACAATTAAGTTGCATACAATTGAAAGGAAGCCCCAAAACATATTTACAAGGGAGAATTACAGACTCATGAGTTACACGAATTCCTGGAAAGAAGTCCAAACACTTCAAATCCCAAAATGTTGAAGAAGAAATACCTATACACCTCATCTTGGATACATCCCTGCTATTTTGTCCTATGTCCAATGGGTCTTTCTTTTTGTTGTGTCTAGCGCATGAAGAAGTCTTCAAGATGTGACTTAGTGATGTGCCAGCCTTGTTGACCAACTTTGATTGGTTCATTCCAGATGAGACCACTAGACTGACATCCTTATTTTTTCCAAGTATTAGGGGTGCTAAGTAGTTGTTTGGTGCTGCAGTTTCTAGCAAGGTTGTTGATAGATCAATAAGATCACGTCTTCCCCTCAAAGCAAAAACTAGGGGGTTCTTCTTCCCTTCTTTCTTCAGCATAAAAATCCTTGCTGATGATACAAATGACCTAGTTAGACACAAATTAGCATTTTTCTTTGTGCTTATGAGGGATGGTTAATCTTTGGTGCTGGGAGAGTTTTTGAGAGATGTGTTTCTTTGCAATTTTTCCCAATCAGGCTTGCTTAGCCTAGGCCACTCACCTATTAACATTATTAGTCTATTAGTATTTGTATTGGCTTCCTTACTGTGATTGATGATACTGTCAGTCCTTTTATTTTGCAATCTGATTCTAATGTAGACCTAGGGAAACATCAATGTAGGTCCCCATTTGCTTTCTTGTCATGATCATTGTCTAGGAATTGGAGTCCCATTCACATCGTTAGCTGTAATATTTTGGTAGTTGTACAATCTGTAATTCAATTTCACGTCTCCATGCATGTGTAAGGCTACCATTCAAGGTTCACCCCTAGTATATAGGTTTGTGAACTCTAGTTGGTGCCTAGTGTATAATCTGATTCTGGATTTTTTCCCTCTTTTTGGGCTCCCTTTTGCCATTATAAATGGAAGTACTTGAGTCCCAATTACCTACTCTGTTCACTTGTGGATACTCTTGTAGAAGAAAGAAAATGGTTTAATTAAAAAGATATTTATTTTAATAACCAAGTTCTTACTTTACATCAAATAAGACAAGATCCGAAGTCTACTTATAGAAACATAAATCATTAAAAGAAAATAGGAAAATGCCTAATTATAGGAAATACATAATTTTTCCTAAGTTTATTTTATCAGAAATAAAAATAGGGATTAAGAGGAACTTGGCACCAGATTTTGGAGCTCTCTGCCCAGGACACAAGCGTGTCATGTGAATGTCTTCATGTCACACTATCGTCCAGTTGCTAGTCATACTAGGAAGCTCCAAAAAGTGTGGCCAGTTAACCTGCAAACACAACAAGTCAAGAAAAATTATTGGGGCTGTTTAGGGGTTTGCCTCGGTCAAACCTCCATTTTGATCTTTCGATCTCCACAAACAACTGAAAATGAAAAATTGATAAAAGAGTGTGTGTGCTTTTCAGTTGAAATGCATTAAGGATTAAAAAGCAGTGATAAATAGATGTATTTTGATAACAGTGTTAAACTTGGTCTATGGGGAAAACCACCATTGCATGTAAATAAAAATGATAGAAATGGATATTATTTCACACAATAAGAGCAAGTGTAGAAATATATAAATAAAAAAACAACATTACCAGCAATGAAGATCTTCTCCAATGGATTTGAAAATTATAGCTGTTAATACACTCCTTTTGAGAAGTCCAAGTTGTTGAGAAGAGCAAAGAACATAAAGATAGAGCACCATGGAAGTAAGTGAGATGGCTGGACGTATTTCAACAGAGTTTGACCAAGAGAGGAGAGAGGAGCTTCCTGAATGAAAAAATGAAAGAGTCCCTCCAAAATCGAAAAACAATAGGTTTTGTTTGTTCGAACGAGAAAGAGAACGAGAAAGAGAAAGACAATACTTTCTCGTTTGGATGTTACCACATGCATCGTGAGTAAGCCATATAAAAAGTACGTTTTTGAATCTTGAGAATCTTCAAGATGCCAATGCATTGCGTGGATGTTTGCACATCGCGCTACCATCTAGAAGAATTTTGTTGAAATTTTGCACGTGTGGTCTTGATATAACATGAAAACATTGTGCTCTTCAAGTGTGGGTAAAAATCTTTGTTGTAGAAATATTAAAAATCTATTATTAAAATACACACTAAAGTGAGTCCGAAACATAATGTGAAATTGCACAAGTACGCAATTTTCGACATTACAACTCTCTCTCTCTCTCTAATCAATGTCTACTCACTCTTATAGAAGCATTACCATTATCTAGGATATTCATTTGCTCCATTCCCTCTCATTTGTACACTTCAATCAGGTGTGTGAATATGGTATAAATCTACGTGAATACTTTTGCTTGAGGAGTTGGCATCCTGAGATTGTTCTTATCTTTATTGTGCGGGCTCCTATCTTCAAGATTTATTTGCTTTATGGTGGTATAGTTTTGTCTTTGTTAGTTTTTTGTTTGTACTTGATTTTGTGACTCAAATAAACTTATTATGGATCATATTTATGTCTTTCTTCCTACAATTGTGGTAGTTATTGAATTTGTTTGTTTCAAGTTTGATGTGGAAAGGCATTTTTTATTGAGAACAAGGCTCCAACCATGGGAGTTATTTTTAAAATATAAAAAATTCACATAAACCAATAGGAAAATTAAGAAGGGATGTGAAGAAATCATCCATTCAATAGAATTTTACCATATCTCAATCATTCCAGTGGACTTCAAAGCACCATTAGTTACAAAATTAACTTCTAAACTAAGGCCAAATTAGATTAGTGTTAATTTTGGATTCAGATTTTTTCCAAGAAGATAAAGATAACAAGCTCGTCTTTTTTAATGTATAATCAATTATAGACAGAAAAAGAAGGATAATGACACATTGATGTCTGTTTTTTTAGAAGACCGTTTTTTGGAAAGGATGCAAACTCTTCTGTTTAATGGGCTGTGGTGTAATTATTTACGTAGATAGAACTTAGAAGTGGTTGAAGATGATACAATTATTTTCTGTCACAAAAAGACTTGTAAAGATTATCCAATTTTCTGGAAAACTGATTTTTGGATTCAATCCTAAGACTTGGTCATGCCACAATGCTTATTTAGTTTGTATGATATTCTTTGGAAATTATCACCTAAATCTTTAGGTGCCAAAAACTAACATCCAATTGGTGTACCATGGCACTTCTAGGTGCTATTGCTAGCACTAGAATAGTTGAATGGAGGTTAAAATACTTACCTTCGTTTGCCTATTATTTTGTGTTTCTTGTTGTGGTGCTTTGCATGACATCTTACACATTGAAATTATGCATGTGGATCTGATTCTGAGCTTCTAATATATCTCTGCTTTAAATATTATTTGAGAATGTGCAGGACCTGAGTTGCCAGTGTTACCATATAGTTGAAACTTGAGTCTATGTTGCAACACACTAACCATTAAACTTATTTTGGAAAAATAAGTGAAGAAGCTCTCTCATTTGAATTCTGGCCAAGCTTGTGCATACCAAATCTAGAAATTGTAATGATGTTATCATTTTTGCTTCTTTATTTCCTTTTACTGTATTTATATGGAAAACTGTCTCATCTTGTTTGCATAGTTGACTGCTTCATCTTTCTTTTTCAGTTAATTTAGATAAGTTCTTTTCCTTACTAGTTGTACTAATACATCTATTGTTAAATATTTGTTGGAGGTGCTCTTTAAATGACTATTTTTCAGAAAGTATGATTTGATTTTCCTCTCACAATCCCCTTTTTTCCTCATTTCTTCTCTTGAATGTACTCCCTCTTCAAATTTAAAACTAATTTTATTTGATTCCTAACTCCTATATTGGTATTTGATTTTTTTCCCCTCAAAGTGCTATTTGATGAAATCTTGGTGCATTGGGTTTAGAAGATTAAAGAGGGTATTATGCTTTGATTGGTTTAAAAATATCGAAGGAAAGTGTTAAATGTTAATTTTGTTGTATAAATTATCAGATGTATATATTAACATAAGATCACAAATATATAGATTACAATAATAGAGATGCAATAATCACGGGGACGTGACTATGACTTAACTGAAAGAAACAGATAATCATTGAGACATGATTGTAGGAGAACTAAAAGAAACAAAAAGCAAACTAATAGAGATAACTAAGAGAGATGAGCATTAAAATAGGAACCGACTGTAGTTCTAATACCCTCCCTTAATGCTTAATCTATCAACTAAAAACTAAGTCTACCCATATTGTGCTAGTCATCAAAATGCAAAATGTGCAGACTCCTCCTGCTCCTTCTGCTCAGTTTGCTCCGCTACGTGAGCACTTTGCTGAGGTGCTTCCTGGTTGGACTTCTCATCAGCCAACCGCTTTCTGCAATACCTCTGTATATGACCAATCTTCCCACAGTAATGGCAAGTAAAAGACTTCTTGGAGCCCTCCTCCGAATCGCCTCATCCTTTCTGTTGAGTGGACTTGCCTTTGCCAACATCCTTGGCAGTAAATGCTTGTTCAACAGTAGGAGATTCACTGCTGCTCCCAAACTGCTTCTTCCACCGATCTTGCTGCAAAATCTTGTTGCACATCTCATCAAACATTGGTGGATGTAATGTTGAGCGTTTTGATGAAGTGCTCGTAGGAACGTGGCAAAATTTTCTAAGTGATTACCACCATATCCTCCTCTTCTACCTTACGACCAATGGCCTCCAATTGATTGTGAATATTTTTTACTTTCATCAAGTGCTCCTGCAAAGACACTTGGTCATCCATCATAATAGAAAAGAGCATATTCTTTAAAAATAAAGCCCTTCCTTTGTTTGAGGTCTCATGAAGATCTTTCAAATGCTTCCAGATCTCTGTAGCAGATTTACCAGAAGGTATTTCTGGTAACATGTCATCGGTGATAGATAATTTAAGAAGCATGACTGCCTCCCTATTACTTCCATCATACTTGTCCTGATCCTTCCCAGCAGCAGTGGGACGAACTTCTGTACCAAGAACAAGCTCATCCAGACACCAGTACTCAAAGATGGTAAGCATCCTTTGCTTCCACGTGTTGTAATTCTTTCCATTGAACCTCTGCGAACTTTCCAACATAATATTGGACAAAGACGCCATCCCTCTCGTTTTCCAAAGCACGAAAAACGAGGTAACATTGTGATCAGCTGGCACAACTCATGATTTTTCAAAAATCGTCTTGAAAGAGGCTCAGAAACTCAGCAAAATTTTTATAGAGAAAATTGTCCAAAACTCTGTGTAAATTTTTGAAGAAATTTTTTTAGAAAATTCTTTGCAAATTTTTTATTTTTCCAGAAAACTGTCAAAACTGGCTAAAAAAAAATATTTTCCTTCAAATTGCCATGAAAACCACCTCGAACCAGAAAGCAGGTCGCTCAGAAAAATGCAAACCCTCAAAAAATTGAACAACAAAAGACAAAACATTGAACTGCAGATAGAAGACACTCAGATCCTTGACTGCCAACCCTAGGCGGACTCGAACAAATCTAGAAACTCCAGAATAGTGGTTGCAACCCAGAAAAAAATAAAATTAAAACCCTTCACTGTAAATCGCACGCCAAAAAAAAAGAGAAATCTGCAGAAATTCCACTAAATCGTGGCTCAGAACCACCAGAAAATGCGTTGCCCAAGGCATACAAAAATCGTGGCAAAAAAAAAGAACCAAATCATGCCAGAAATTGTCATGTCCCCGTTTTAGCTGACACTGTTTGTCGAGGTTAGCCTATCATTTCGATCCTCGTAGGCTGACAGGAGTGTGCAGAGGATCATCCGAAGCAGTTGCTCAGTGTTTGATAGCTCCAGTTTTGCAGTTGTGTCAGGTTGGGCCTTCGCAGATTCTTCCAGAGAGCATTTTCAGGAACTTTCTATTTTTAGAAAGTTAGGTCAGGCGGAAGCTGCTATTTCGGGCAGGGCCCTGGTTCAACCTTTCAGCTCAGAGTCGACCCAGTTCAGCAGTTGGGTGATCAGACGGAGAAATAAGGAGTAATTAATGATTTATTAAATATTTAATAATTTGACTTTATATTAAAGTCACTTTATTGAAATATTGAAATATTTAATTAAAATGGCCAGTTATAAAGTATTTATTATACTTTATAATAAAGTATTAATTTGTGACTTAGTGAATATTTATTATTCATTAAATTGAGGCGCCATTTAATTAATTATTTCTCCTAAGTTAAAAAGTGCGAAATTAAGTCATTTATTTAAATGATCAATTGAAAGGAGAGTGGGTCAAAATTCTTCAAGGAGTATATATTTACCAGTTAAGACAAAATCGAACTATCTTGATTATTATTCATTTTTGTCTTTCGTGCTCTGAGCATTGGAGTTTGCAAACCCTAGGGTTTCTGGCAGACGATCGTTTCTGGAGAACGAAAACTCTTCAGAGTTCAGGTAGACTGAGGCTGTGCAATACCAGCTGAAGCTTGCACTTGGTGGTTTCATACAGAGATCACAGATTGGATTTATTGAGTCAGTTATTCAGTGTTAGCAGAGAATCTTCATCAGATCAATAAGGCGACTTCATCAGAGGACACTTTCCAGAGATCTGGCAACATTTCTTGGAGGCCGTACCTTGTCATTTATTGCTGTCAGCCGTACTTTTTCTGTACCTTTCTTGGCCGTACTTTCACATCTTCAGAGGAACGCCTGTATTCTTCAACTTCTGGTGTTTTCTTCTTGGGCGCCTTGGTACTGGGGATTATTTCTTGCTTGTGACTGGAGAGCAAAGTGGAGTTATTAATTTCTATGTGCATTTATTGCTGCTACAGCCGCCATTAAAGAGAAATCAGGTTTTTTCAATAAATTTATTGTAACTCATGCTTTATTCAGATTTTTGTATTGTAAATGCTCTGGAAGTAATAATAAACAGTGCGCCTACTTTCTCTGATCATTTCCCAAGCTTTTCTAGAGTTATTTAAATTTGTATGAATTTATTAGCAATTTTGAGAGAAATTGCAGCTTTACAATTCTGCCTGAAAACTCATCAAAATACAAAAAAAAACACAAAATTGCAAAAAACATCAAATCACAGTTAGGGTTTCATTTTGAGAACCACCCGGGTTCTGACAGTGGTATCAGAGCACAGTTATCCTGCCATCCTGTGCTTTTTCAGTTGCTTTTTCAGTATTCAGTGTGCTTTTTGGTTGCTTTTTCATGAGCCGAGATCCTATTCAGTATATTAGAGGCGAGGGACGCAAAGGCGAGGATTAGACGAGTCCACCTATCAGAAGGTCAGGTTATGTCGGTGCTTGGTATTGCGGATCAGTTCGGCGGTAGTGAAAAGCGATGTTGCAACCCTAATGGCGAGCGTGAGACTTCCTCGAGAGACTTCGCGAGGGATCGGGGAAGGCGCATCGCGAGGGAGATATCACCAGATGAGGAGTTTAGAGCGGAGGCGATAATATGATGATGGATATGATGTCTCGGTGATGGGTACCATTAAGCGATTAATGCCCACCCACCCACACTACAACGATTAGACGGACTAAGCGGGGCGCCGTGGATCCAAGCCATTGGCATCATTACCTGAACAGCCGTCACCGATCTACGAGGGGCGTAGGCCGAGGCCAATACTTTCTTACCTAGAGACTCCACCGGACTCGGTATCAGTACTGACATCGGGGAGTTTCAGCCACGAGAATGGCATGTCAGTGGCGGACTTGGCGAGATTTCATGGTGAGTACATGTCACTAGCGCCTGAGATCCGGCGGGCACTTACATTCCACGAGTTTATAGATGTCTATAAACCCAGAGGAGGAGGTAGATTTGACCGCAGACCCCCACAGCATCAGCGGCCGCAGCCACAGGTGAATAGGGATTTGCGATTATCACGTGAGTAAGATTACATTGCCATATTTTGATGGATCTGAAAAGACATCAGCGAGGTCTTGGGTCCAGAAACTGGACAATTACTTGTCACTTAGGCCTATGCAGGAGGATGAGGCAATTAAATTTGCTACTTTACATCTTGACGGAGTAGCACATGATTGGTGGCACCATGGCATGTATACGCTAGGCCATCATGCGGTCAATACCTATTAGGAGTTCACCAGCAGACTGATAGAGAGATTTGATAAGAAGGATCCGGAACTGTATTTCAGAGAGTTGGCTCAGCTCAGACAGACAGGCAGTTTGGATTCATACATTGGTGAGTTTCAAAGAGTGGCAGTCATGGTCACAGGGATTTCAGAACGGAGACTCATCATACTCTTCGTTGAGGGTTTGACAGAACCCATGAGAGGTTGGGTTAAGGCTTTTGACCCTCCTACTCTTCAGGAGGCGATGCGGAAGGCAAGGAGTATGGAGCTTGCTGCTCCGAAGAAACAATTTCAGCCTAAAACAAATAACTTGCCTGTCGAGGAGAGTCATACACCCGTTGCAGAACCAAAAAGGAAACCAGTTGCAAGAATTGATGATGCAACTCGGGAGGAATGCAGGAAGAAACAACTTTGTTATTGGTGCAAAGCACCCTACAGCAAGGAGCATGATTGTCCTTTGAGACCGAAGGGCAGAGCCAACCGCGCCATGTGGGTTTACTATGATGATGACGAGTCTGATGATTCAGACCAGCAGGTTGTTTCAGAACATGCAGAGGCCGGGGATGCCTCTATGGAGTTTGGGCCGGATGCCAACTTATCCCCGTTGGTATTATCTACTAGTGTACGGGATGACTCATTCAGGTTTAGGGGATTAGTGGGAGGACAGCGATGCATTGCTATGCTCGACACTGGAGCCACACACAATTTCATTGATGAGAGCTTCGTCAGCAGATGTAGGCTCCAGACAGAGGATTTCGCTGGATTCAGAGTTCGGGTGGCAGATGGATATACACTCACTTGCACTCGACGGATTTGTAATCTCACTCTCATGCTGAATGATTATGAGTTGCAGGCAGACTTTTATGTAGTCAACTTGGGTGGGATGGATTTAGTGTTGGGTATGAGATGGCTGCAGGACATCAGCGTGTTCACCCTCAACTTGCCTAAAATGGAGATGAGATTTGAGGTACAGGGCAAGAAATATGTGTTGAGGGGTATTACAGATGGCAGCCTTCGTTCTATCTCTCTCGTTAGTGGGAAGAGCGAGAAGGTAGAGGAGGATTTTGTGCAGACCAGGCATGGTTATGCTCAGTACCCCGGGGGTTCTGAGGCAGTTCGTTTGGGATCAGCCTAGTGGTTTGGTTCCGTTTGTGACCAATCCATTGTTTGAGACAGATGTTATATCTTCATATGACAATCCGCTCTTTGAGTTTGATGTGGGTAACTCACCTGATCCTGGTCTTGAGCAGAGTGATGATAGCGTTTGGGATCCTACTAGTGCACTGGGATTTCAGACTCAGCTCACGGGGGAGTATCACAGTGTGTATATGGTGCAGAGTGCATATGGCTTCATGATTGATCCGCCGGTACACAATTTGTTTCAGGTGCACAGTTCTAGCATGCACGTACTTGATATGTTGGATGATAGTCTATCTCGTGCAGTTTTAGGGGGTAAGTGTTGCCCGTCGTTTGACTTGCCTCCTTCTGAGTTTCTTGATCCTATGCCGGACCGCACTGAGGTTAATAGGGAATGGTATCCTATTCTTGCTGATCAGTTGTGGGAGTTACAGGAGTCAGTTGTGGCCAGCAGGAACATTGTCCGGTACTATCCTTGGGATCCAGGTGGTGCAGTGCAGCTGTATTTGCAGAGATTGCTTGAGGACAAGCAATTTCAGGGAGGGGGACTGTCATGTCCCCGTTTTAGCTGACACTGTTTGTCGAGGTTAGCCTATCATTTCGATCCTCGTGGTAGACGAGTGTGGAGAGGATCATCGGAGCAGTTGCTCAGTGTTTGATAGCTCCATTTTGCAGTTGTATCAGGTTGGGCCTTCGCAGATTCTTCCAGAGAGCATTTTCAGGAACTTTCTATTTTTAGAAAGTTAGGTCAGGCGGAAGCTGCTATTTCGGGCAGGGCACCTGGTTCAACCTTTCAGCTCAGAGTCGACCCAGTTCAGCAGTTGGGTGATCAGACGGAGAAATAAGGAGTAATTAATGATTTATTAAATATTTAATAATTTGACTTTATATTAAAGTCACTTTATTGAAATATTTAAATATTTAATTAAAATGGCCAGTTATAAAGTATTTATTATACTTTATAATAAAGTATTAATTTGTGACTTAGTGAATATTTATTATTCATTAAATTGAGGCGCCATTTAATTAATTATTTCTCCTAAGTTAAAAAGTGCGAAATTAAGTCATTTATTTAAATGATCAATTAAAAGGAGAGTGGGTCGAAATTCTTCAAGGAGTATATATTTACCAGTTAAGACAAAATCGAACTATCTTGATTATTATTCAATTTTGTCTTTATTGCTCTGAGCATTGGAGTTTGCAAACCCTAGGGTTTCTGGCAGACGATCGTTTCTGGAGAACGAAAACTCTTCAGAGATCAGGCAGACTGAGGCTGTGCAATACCAGCTGAAGCTTGCACTTGGTGGTTTCATACAGAGATCACAGATTGGATTTATTGAGTCAGTTATTCAGTGTTAGCAGAGAATCTTCATCAGATCAATAAGGCGACTTCATCAGAGGACACTTTCCAGAGATCTGGCAACATTTCTTGGAGGCCGTACCTTGTCATTTATTGCTGTCAGCCGTACTTTTTCTGTACCTTTCTTGGCCGTACTTTCACATCTTCAAAGGAACGCCTGTATTCTTCAACTTCTGGTGTTTTCTTCTTGGGCGCCTTGGTACTGGGGATTATTTCTTGCCTGTGACTGGAGAGCAAAGTGGAGTTATTAATTTCTATGTGCATTTATTGCTGCTACAACCGCCATTAAAGAGAAATCAGGTTTTTTCAATAAATTTATTGTAACTCATGCTTTATTCAGATTTTTGTATTGTAAATGCTCTGGAAGTAATAATAAACAGTGCGCCTACTTTCTCTGATCATTTCCCAAGCTTTTCTAGAGTTATTTAAATTTGTATGAATTTATTAGCAATTTTGAGAGAAATCGCAGCTTTACAATTCTGCCTGAAAACTCATCAAAATACAAAAAAAAACACAAAATTGCAAAAAACATCAAATCACAGTTAGGGTTTCATTTTGAGAACCACCCGGGTTCTGACAGAAATCAAGGCAAATCGCATTAGATAGATGCCCAAAAACATGTCTAGAAAACGCGACCAGGCGCAGAGCAAAATCGCGGTCTCAAATTGTGAAAACTTCTGGAGAAAGACGCCACAAAAGAGAGGTCGTGCGCGCCATAAGAAGCCCTAAAAATGTCAAAAAATTTCCCATAACATAGTCATGGGTTGAAAAATTAGACAAAGCCCTTTGAATCACGCGGAGAAAAGAATAGTTCGCGCGCAAGAAAGGACTTCGATTTTCAATAGAATGGATGGCGGAAAGAACCACAAAACTTCAAAATGACGCGCCTCCAGATCCTTTACGGATTTGCGCCTAGAAATAATGCAAAATGCGGCCAGACTTTACACAAAAACACTAGAAGAAAGTCACGTCATGAAAAAACGCATCTGAAATTTTCCAGAAATCGCGTCTTCAAGGGTTTCGCGCGCGGATCAAAGAAATGCGTCTAGAATGAAATAACCTCCAAAAACCAACAGCTAACCAGGCTTGTACATGAGCTCTGATACCATGTATAAATTATCAGATGTATATATTAACATAAGATCACAAATATATAGATTACAATAATAGAGATGCAATAATCACGGGGATGTGATTGACTTAACTGAAAGAAATAGATAATCACTGAGACGTGATTGTAGGAGAACTAAAAGAAACAAAAAACAAACTAATAGAGATAACTAAGAGAGATGAGCATTAAAATAGGAACCGACTGTAGTTCTAATAAATTTCAAATCAGATATGAACAATAAGCAGAAAAATAAACTCAGAACAGAGAATACAAAATTTTATCCTGGGAAAACCCCCCTACTTGAGGGAGAAAAACCCAACAACACTTCTACTAATAAAAGATCAGGTACAACAGTGCAAAAAATAGCACTTGAGAATCAACCAAGATAGGCAGAGTACAAAATATAACCCAGCACTGAAGTAGTGCAAACTTCTGAGCAATTGCAATCCTCCTTCTTGAGTAGCGAACCTTCTTCTTGATCAAGGAATGGCAAATGAATTGAATGTATGACGAATGAGGAGAGTCTCTCTCCTTTTTATACCAATCCAGGAATAAGCTTCCACTTGAGCCGACCTAGCAAGTATAATTTCTGTTTATAATAAATTTTGACTTGTCTCTTGGCCGATTTGGGCAATGCCTCATGAAGCTAAACATCAATACTCCCTCTTAGCTAGGGAGGTATAGCAAAGTCTTCCTTGAGTCCCACTCAAGGGTATCATATCTTGTCATGGAAACTCTCACCATGATGTCCACAATAGCTACACCCAATTGTGGGAAGCACAACTTAGTCTCAGAGTTGTGTTCTGTACAAGGGCTTTCACCTCATATTTCTCCGACTCAAAGAAATATACACTACAAGGGCTTTCACCTCATATTTCTCCGTCTCAGAGAAATATACGCTACAATGGCTTTCACCTCATGTTTCTTTATCTCAGAGAAATATACGCTACAATGGCTTTCACCTCATATTTCTTCGTCTCGGAGAAATATACGCTACAAGGGCTTTAACCTCATATTTCTCCATCTCGGAGAAATATATGCTACAAGGGCTTTCACCTCATATTTCTCTATCTTGGAGAAATATACGCTACAAGGGCTTTCACCTCATATTTCTCCGTCTCGGAGAAATATACGCTATGATAGATCAGTTCGTCGTTTTGTCCATTCCCCTGACATAGGGAGAATATCTTAATGATGCTGTGACTCCCTCTGGAGCTGGATTGCTTTCCTCAGCACCATTTTCGACCCTGCCATGCTTAACCTGATTTGAGTAGATTCTTTAGAACTACTCCACCACTGCGAGAACCTTGCCTCGGCTTCATTCTCTGAGCTAATCCATCCTTTTGATACATTCCTGCAAACCTTCCATGCTACTTGGTCGGGTTCAGACTTCTCATTCAAGTGCCACCACAAACACCTTTTTGCACCTTCTGCAGTACTAACTCCCAATTGGACTCAGCTCCAAGCACCCACATCAACCTCCTGATCTCCTCGTCCAAGGTTGCTTGCAATGCTTGCCCCAGTGGAATGACCTCCATCCCACATTTCCGACACTACACCTAGCAGCACCTCCAAATGACTTGCAAGAGTCCAACCCTCCTTCCTTCACTTCAAGACTTAGTCCTCCTCGACCTTATCCCTGATCTTTCTTATACTGAATAGGTTTGTGGTGCTACCAATGTCAAATCCAGGTTGACTGCCTTGTGCAATTCCTATTCTCTACAGCTGGAAAAGCCTTCCAAAGACTTGGCACCTGGCCTTGCAACCCTGCAACCCACTTCGCTGACACCTTCACACCTCTAGCCAATGAATCCGTTTCCTCGCTTCCTCCACTTTACCCAGTCTCCAACACTCCTTGAAGACCCACCTGTGACTCCTCTTCGAGCCCAAACATTCTGGCATACTTTCTCTAGACTCTACTTCTGCTTTTCAGTGTCACAACTTCTTCTCATTGAGCCACTCCAGTTCCTCATGTCATAGGACTCTAGGGGATCGCCTTGCACCCATTCATGTCCAAAACACTTCCACCACAACTGCAACTCAACTTATGCCTACTGAGCCACTTACTCTGATTCGTGTATCCCTAGATACTCTGCCTCTTCATTTTCACCTCCAAGATGGTTCTATTGCAAACCCACTTGAGTTTTCCTTGGTGCCTTCCAAAGAAACCCCTTGTTGTATTACTTCACTCATATTGAGCAGCCTCAAACTCTGTTGCATTTCTTCTGCATGCCCATTACACTGCCTCTTGGCATGCCACGTGCCCAATTTTTCCTGTAACACAGCACCAAAGGCTCCATTTTTCTTAGGATTGTATGAAACACATAACTCCCTCTTGATCCCTGCCTCAATACAAAAATTACGAAATCCTCCAGAAGTGTACTCCCCTCCATTATCTGATCTCAAAACCTTAATCCTCTTCCCGGACATGTTCTCAACTTGTGCCTTGAATTCTCAGAATTTATCAAGGACTTCCTCAAACTCCTTAGATTTGTCAAAGTGGTATCCAATCAGTGCTTTCATAGTATTCCCATTGACCTCTAAATTCATGCAATTTTACATATATCCTCATACTTGATTGCCATCAACAATCTCCCATCATAGATACTTTTGTCAATCTGAACCTTCGCACAAAACTTGTCAACATCAATGCCAAGCAACCTAGCATTGCATCCTCGGTATGCGCCATTAACAATCTTAACAGGTCCCCCAATCTGTGGGATGACCAACTCATGTTTTTTCCTAATCAACCCTTAGAACATAGCCAGTCTCAATCATCTTAATCTCCCCAACGCATTTCTCAATTACCTTTAACACAACCCCCTTCTGCTTATAATATTCTTTCTCAACCAAACCTTTGCTCATGACCTTCATTGCAATTCCTTCAGAGAGCCAATAATCTTTCTTGTTCATTTTATCCTTTGTGCGCTCTTGCTCCCTCATAAGGTCTGCCAGAGCAGTAGCCCCCTCGCCAGCCTTGCCCCCATTACTTTCTTTCTTATCCCTAGGGTTTGGATCCCCAAACTGAGAGTTTCTAGGATTTCCCTGGCTTAGTCCCCCATTACTTTCTTTCTTAGTAATTGATTTTTGTTCTCTCTAAACCATGAGTCGACACATCATGCATGATCTGGTATTAGTATTAAAATTGAGAAGTTGCTCCCAATTTCTTCTTAATACGACTCAAAATAATATACACGGATTGGTATCTTTTTTTTTTTTTAAAACTCTCGTCCTTCAACAGAATACTTTGCTTGATACTGCACATTGGCACGTAATTACAACAGGTGGCTGCGAAAGAATTTTATGAATCACTAAGCTACTTAGTCACTAAAGATTATAAACAGGCACCACCAAGAAAGCACACAACTCCTGACAATTCAAGTTTTCCATCTTCCATCACGAATTACTTTATTACATCAAGGCCCAAGCATTAATAAACCATTACACCTTTTCATATAAATTACAATCAATTCCGAATCAAATTTCAATCTTAAACAAATGCTCTCGATAAAATGAACATCTTCAACTCTTAATAATTTTCCTCAGTCTATGCTGGCTCTTATTTTGCTCCTCACGTCATCCTTCTGAATACTCGATACTTGAAACATATGAATGATCTGGCGTGGCTATTTAAAATACTGCTTCAGGATTTAAAAGCAACGGACCTTTGGTCTTTAAATGGTGTCTTCAAATAATTAAAAAGCCGATGGTGCTCCCAATAATAAATGGTTACTTCAAGATAAATTACACACCTCTTGAATGGCTTGCGATACACATCAAATACTCTTGAATATTTAGCAGCCGATACAAATCATCTCCCACAAAATGATCAAGTCCGATGCAATTGACGGCAAGCTTGTCTCCAATTCTTTTCCACGCTATAATATCTCAGCTCCTTAAGGACATTTTACCAACTGAATTATAATATCTTCTCACGATGGCACGACAACTTAATAAAATAACTGCGATGTATTCATTGCTATGTTGCACGGTGTTTCAGGGATGGGGACGGGGGGACGGTAGGGGACACGTTTCTGGGACGTTTCTTAAGGGGCAATTTTTAGGGGACGGCAGGGGACGGTGACATACAAAATACATACATATATATATGATTTTTTCAAAATTTATTAATATATTAGAGAGAGAGGGGGAAAGAGAGATAGATATGTCAATAAATTAGTAATTGATAACAACAATATCAATATGTAAATAAATTGCGAGAGTAGTACTATAATAGCATAAGAAATGTCATTAAAGCATTATAAAATTTATCACAGCATTATCAAATATCAATAAAACCATGGTCTATCAATATCCAAATGTCTCAAACATGTACCCAGAAGTCTCAAAGTTCAAACATGAAAATCAAAATATTAAATACAACAGTCTATGAAATTAAGCCTCATTCAGGCTATGACTATCCAAAGACTTAGAACTATTTGAGTCACTATCATCCTCTGGCAAGAGTGGATCATCCAATGGTAGCTTGACCAATCTTGGTTGCACCTCCTCCTCATCAATTTGCCTAACATCCTCAGGATCAACATCCCATCGTGTTGCTGGAGTCTGCCGATACTCAGTAGTCTGGTGGTCCTGAAGTCTCAAGGCACTATGAACTGCAACTAATTTCTCAGCTCGTTTTGAAGTAAGCCTGTTTCTCTTAATATTATGTTTGCTTTGGACTTTAGGGAAAATAAAAATTTTTAACATTGGGAGAGATGGTGGGCCTCGCGCGATTAAGAAAGGAGGAATAAAAATTAAAAAATCGATTTTTTTATTGTTTTTTTAAGCCCAAGAACCTCCTAGCCCGTGGGGGATGGCTAGCCGTCCCTGGTATGATGGGGGACGTTTCCAACATCCCCCATCCATACCCGGGATGGGGAGCCATCCCCAAACGGCCGGGAACGTTTCCTACAAATTGGGTTGTTTCGGGGGCAGTAGGGGGATGTCCACTTTGCGTCTCCCTGCCCCGGGGATGGCAGGGGATGGGGACAGTGGGTTTTGGGGTAGAGGACGTGTCCCCGTGTAACCTTGATTAATTGTAAACAACAGTAGCAACCACGCAGCTGAATCGATGACTTCTCTTTACATGCTCGAGGAAAGATGCCTCATTCTTCAGAATAGCTGTCAATGAATTTGTCGGGGGCTTGGCCAAAGACCTGCATCTGGCGTTGATGACCCTCCGACATACAGTGACATTTGAAGCCATTCTCATCTCGGCATTGCTTCTGGCACATTTGGCAATACCATTGCAGTTTCTGTAGACCCTTTGCTTTAATCCGGTTGGCTATGGCTTTTGGCATCAAAAAAATCGTTCATCCCCATTGAAGTTCACTGTAATTCAAGCACACACATGCTCTTAAATGGAGAGCCAGTGATTTAACCTGAGTCAAAATCTCTTTTAATAGAGAATAAACAATGTTCTTAAGTAGCCTGGCCTGCAATATACAAGTACCATGTTCTTTCAGATGGCCACCATGACCACTGGCCCTACTCCCCTGTCTTCTACCTTGACACTGGTCACCATCTTCTTTTTCGAGTAACTGCCCTAACAAGGAAATGTCTTCCACACAATCCCGGAATTATGCTTAGTCAAATCTGATCAGTTTTCTTGAACCTTGGCTCTGATACCATGTTAATTTCAGATCAGATATGAACAGTAAGCAGAAAAATAAACTCGGAACAGAGAACACAAAATTTTATCTTGGGAAAACCCTCCTACTCGAGGGAGAAAAACCCAGCAACACTTTTACTAATAAAAGATCTGGTACAACAGTGCAAAAAATAGCACTTGAGAATCAGCCAAGATAGGCAGAGTACAAATTATAACCCAGCACTGAAGTAGTGCGAACTTCTGAGTAATTGCAATCCTCCTCCTTGAGTAGCGAACCTTCTTCTTGATCAAGGAATGGCGAATGAATTGAATGTATGATGAATGAGGAGAGTCTCTCTCCTTTTTATACCAATCCAGGAATAAGCTTCCACTTGAGCCGACCCAACAAGTATAATTTCTGTTTATAATAAATTCTGACTTGTCTCTTGGCCGACTGGGGCAATACCTCCTGAAGCTAAACATCAACATTAAATTCACTTCTGTAGTTTCCTCTTGTAAATTATTGAAGAAATGCTTGTTAAGGAATGTTCAATTTTTAATACTCAAAATTTTCTAATGTTCAATTGTAATGGTCATGGGAAATTTTTTTTTTTCTGGTTTCCTTTTGTAAATTATTGAAGAAATACTTCTTAAGTGATATTTAATTTTCATACACAAATTGTTTCTATGTTGACTCATAATGGTTGAGGCCCAAGGGCACAAATAACTTACGTAAAGGATTAGTAATTATGTAAATTATTAATGGCTATGATGATTGCAGTAAACTCTATCACAAAATATAAGATTAAAGTATTTTAGAGAGGTTAGAAGTTGGGAACATAAAGAAATACAAATATATTGCAGTAAACTCTATCACAAAATATAAGATTCTTTGTAGCAGAAACAAAATATAAGTTACAACATAATGGTTGATCAATACTTGCAAACACATTCATTAAATTTTTGTTGAATTTTTTATCATTATCGTTGCCTTGTTTTCTTCACCACAAAACAATATGATAGCCTTACTGATTAAGCTTTTATGCATTCTTAGTGATTAAATAATTATGATAACAATGGAAACTTCATAATCACAAAATAACTCTTCTTTTTACGCAATATTTTTAGCTGTGGAGAAAAATGGGTTCTTGTCCTGTGTGAGACACAGCTCGGCTGGCCTGAAAACTATGTTTTGAACCGAATCTTTATAGGATAGGTTTAGGTACAGGTACAAATGCAGATGCAGCACAATCAAGTAAATATGAATGCCTCTGCTCTTCTCATTGTAACTGGAGCAACTAAGTAGTCAGGGAGAATGTAGGAGAAGTGCTTTCAACCCTCCTCTATGTACGTACATGCATCATCGTAATTGAAATTCCGATTCTTGTGTGGTGCAATACTGTTCTTGTTAAAATTTTCTCATCCTAACTCTTTCTTCAACTATATCAACTGATTGTTCAGGGAAAACAGCATTAGTGTCATATTATACTAGAAAGACAACATATTTGCAAAGCTTCAAACAGCATCAGTATTTGCATAAAGTAAATATGTGATTGTGTGTCGTGCATTTTGACACCATGCTTCACTCTTTCCACCTTTTCATCTTTCAGTGTGTAAGATGAAGATGGACAGCTTAGCCTTGTTGCATAGGAACTAATTATAATCCAGAAGATCATCTGGAGTTTGGTACTTTCCCTTTGCATATGCTAATTCACAGACTGCAGCTGACACTTCTTGTAGAATGCCAACTAATCTGTCCTTTTCTGTTGCATGCTGTAATATTATTTTTAAAGTTATTCAGAGAGAGAAAGAGAGAGAGAGATCTCCAATGTAAAAAGATTCATTGCAGGTTATGCTTGGTTCTGGAGATGCATACATCGAGTCATGGATGAAAGCATCAGAGTCTTCTTATAAAGACAAGTTCAGAGGTTGGGTTGGGTTCAGTATTCCAATTGCTCACAAATTAACTGCAGGGTAAAGTAATCATCTTTCCAATTATTATATTTGGTTGTCAATTTCTATGCAACAATTAAAAGCAACTGATTTTATTGTTTTTGCTGCAGATGTGACATATTATTAATGCCATCAAGATTTGAGCCATGTGGTCTCAACCAACTTTATGCTATGAGATATGGGACAGTTCCAGTTGTGCATTGCACTGGGGGCCTCAGGGTAAGAAAGGCACATGAATTTGGAATTAGATAATTTTGATGCCATGTCTGAGTGCTTCCTATTTCACTCACAGTTTTTTCATGAGTTTCTTGTAGGATACTGTGGAGGACTTCGATCCTTTTGATAATGATGGTGCAGGTTCTGGGACAGGGTATGATCTATGAGCTTTAGTGCCCGAAGAGGATAGTAAATACATATTCTAGAGAATTCATAGTTTGGTTGTTTAAAGTAAATACATATTCTAGAGAATTCATAGTTTGGTTGTTCATTTGACTCTTAAACTTGTGAACATTAGTTTACAGATAGAAGGTTTCTTGAAAGTCCTGCAATTATTCAAGGCCATGAAATTGGGTAAATGGTGAATAATTTTGGAGGCTGGTGTATACGATACTAATAATATTGAAAGCTTACATTTATGAAGCTTGGAGAGCTTCTAGGTATAAGATTGCATTTTGAGGATGGTTTGAGTGTATTTCTCGACTGATATTGTTTTCCATGTATTCCTTTGTAGGTGGAGATTTTCTCCCATGTCCAAAGAGGCTATGGTTGGGGTATGATCCTTTACTTCACTTGATACTGAGAATGACTGTTTGATATGCATCTGTTTATTCGCTTCAGTCCTTGTGATATCCAATGCAACTGATAATCAATTGTGGTTGAATTACTAGACGCTGAAGATAGCAATTGAAACATACCATCACCATAAATCTTCATGGAAAGGGATCATGAAAAGAGGAATGCTACAAGACTATACATGGGAAAATGCTGCATCACGATACGAACAAATATTTGAATGGGCTACGATTGATCCACCTTATGTCTCATAGATCTTGAAGTAGTGAAGTGAGTTGCCTACTTCATTTCCAGTTTCTGACTCACCTTTATGCTAATCATTCTGATGCAGTTAGTGCTTTATTGCTGAGCCCTTGTATGTTCAAGCTGCATCAACAAATCTTGAATAGAACTTGAATAGATCTTGAAGTTGAGCCCTTGTATGTTCAAGCTGCATGAACAAATCACTTGTGCATGTTTGCTTCAACTGAAAACAGTTCGTTCTGTAGTTTACATTCTTAAAGAAGGAAAGCCTTAATTACCTTAAGATACTTTAATTTTCAACAAACAATAAAGCTTTGTGCTCTGTTTCTTTTTATTTATTTTTTGCCATTCATAATACTTAAATAGACTTTGGCCAATCCTCAACAATTTTAAACAGGTATTTTTTAATTTTATTTCCACTTTCCTGGATATTGGT
>VDFB02390257.1:0-13684 GCA_007258455.2 Sequoia sempervirens | reverse complement strand
AGTATCTTTCCTTGCTTTCTAGATTGCGGTTCCAGTGTTACTCCATAGTGTTCTTCCAGTGCTTCTTTGCAACAATCATCTCAATGTAGGGGGTTTTGTCCCACTGGGTTTTCCTTCTTTACCTCATTATTGCATTTGTACATGGGTAATTGATCAGGCCTTGTTGTCGGGACCCATTCATGCTTTCTTGCATTCATCCTAGCATTAGGTGCATGCTTTTTTAGTTTCCCTAAGTTGCACTTATGGGGGAGTGTTGGTGTAATTAATTATTTAATTACACTTGCATAAGTTTACTTAGGTAATATTTTAATTCCTAGGTTATAGTTGTCATCCTTATCTTGTTGATCTATCTTGTTGCTCAAGATAAGATTAGGGTTATGCATACATTGCTTTTATAAAGCAAATCATCTCATGTAATTAATGAATCCCTGAATAATATTTCTTGCACATCTTCATGCAAAGCTATTGCTTTTTCTGTTTTTCTCTTTTGTGGAAGGCTTTTCTAGTTTACATGTCTGATCTTGGTTTCTAACAGAAGTTACAGGAAGAGTATGATCAATTATTGAAATATTATGTGAAGCTAACCATAGATTATAACAAGCTAAAGTTTCAAGAGCCATCAAAATCATCTCCACCAACAAGGTTAGAAATGGCAAGTGCTTCAAAACAAACTTTTCAAGTAGCTTAATAAAATATAAGGAAGAGTTAAGTCTAAAGATAAAGGATCTTGAAGTATAGATAAAGAATTTTCAGGGAGAGCAGAGGAAGAAGACAAATAGCATAGTAGATGATGTGATTAAATACAGGGTATCCAAAGTCTTAGGAAAATCAGAGGACTTCCATCAAGCTTACTCCAATCTTAAGGATACTTATGCCAAGATTGCAAAAGATCAAGAGAAGTTGGGGAATACAATGAATAAATGGGTACCTAGGATTGATAGTATGCTAGGTATTTATAAAGGGGAAAATTTTTAAAGTGACATGCTAATTGATATCCTTCCTACTTGGAATATAGCCAAGATAATAGGAGAAATACAAGCATACATGGCCAAATTGGTGCATAAGATAAAGAATAAATTCAAGTATTTTGAGTGCTTAGAAATGAAGGTCATGCCAAGAATCCTAGATGATAAAGGATAGCTCAAATATTTAGACTAGTGGAAGGCACATTTCAACACTATGGCCCCTACCCTTCCAAATTTCATCTATGATAGTGATGATGTGGATACAAACATTCTCAATTCCACTTTAGATAAGTTGATCTCCTCTAAGTAGAGTCTAGATACATTTTGCAAAGAAACTAGAGTACTTTTAGATGCAAAGTATCTAAAATAATCATAATGTGGACAAGACACTTTCATTCCCATGTCCATCAAAAATGACATATATGTAGGATGGGATGAAAATATAATAAATTGCAATACATATTTTTCTATTATGCCATTAATTTTCTAATGAAACATCCAACTCAAATGATGACATGTAATTTTGAAGAAGTTAGTTGTTCATAGGCATGTTGTAGTTTTTCCTCTTTTTATCTTTTATTATAGTCACCATCACTCCAACATGTTCTCAGAAGATAGGTCTACAACAGGGGCATGTAGTACAAAAGAATGATCATGTGCTTTCTCCATTTTGTTACTTCATTGCATAATCAAAAATATCTTCTTCCAACAACTTCTACAATGGTTTTGTCTTCTAGTCCAGTGCACTTTTTATCTTCTACAAAACAACTGTAGTAGTTTGTTTATGATCCTAATGACAAGATTATCAAATGAAAATGTGAAATTTTTCTATGGCTTGCAGCTTTTTTCTCCCTTTTTCCTATAAAAGGGAATTCCGATCCATTTGCAAAGGATATTGGATTTTGCAAGCAAAAAGTTTATGTTCTAGGTTTGTACTAGTACATTATAGGTCTTGTAGGGAAAAATGAAGATGCAATTGTCATTTTTGTATAGCAATACAAATTTAGAATACATGAACATATTGTGATAATTTCATAATCAATTGTATACTTCTTTGCTCTTATGAATATAAATTGGTCAAGGATCATTTCTATTCATCGTTGCATTTTTCTACAAATAGATATTTCTCATATAACTTCTATTCAAGTAGTAGATTAAATTGACGTATTAGGGATCTTGAGCATTATGAATGTATGCAAGGATTTTTAAGAAGAATTTATTGTAAATTCTCAAGGATATCATTATAACTAGTGGTCGACAAGCTTTCACATAATTTGTTTAAAGTCTATTATTAAAAATATAATTACATTTCTCTTTGACTTTGTAACCCAGGTCTAAGGCACCACTCCAAGTATGAATTTTGGTTACATGTCCATGGTCACTAAATGTCAAATCAATTTCCATTTTATGTTGTAACTTATTTCTTAATATTATCTTATGTTCTCAGAGCCCGTAAGCAATAGTTTTCAAGAATCTATCCAATTGAATTAGTTCTATCTATAATTCTTGACCATTTTATGAGAACATATTTGTTTTAGCAATATCTCAATATGAATTATGTGCTCTTTCATTCGATATTGTAAAGGATCACCCTCCTAGGTCTTGCACAGCCTAAAGTGCAGAGGAGAAAAGTGTCAAATCCTTCTCCTATTCATTGGCCAATCTCTTGAAACATTTGAGCATAAGAATTGGATATTATTTAGGTAGTTTCAAGAATGAGTTGGAACTAAAAAACAAACCAACATATAGTTTGTAAAGGAAAATAAACATTTCCCAAACTTAATCTAGGCTAATATGATAAGATGCATACATATAAACATAAATTTACCTATATTAATAATTATACAATTATAGGAGTGATAATTGAAAAATTAAATGCTAAGCTATGAAATTTAATGTGATAAATGAAAGTACTTAGCTCTATGCTCGAGAGTGAAGAATAACCCTAATATGACACTAACTTTTGAATGCCTTAAGATCAAACATAGAATACATTGTTTTGTAACTTGCTTTGAGATTTAAATACTTAATCAACTCTATCAGGGGTTGAATCAACATGTTTGGTTCACTTTCATATATACACATTTGATGTATGGTCATCAAAATGATTTGGTATAATACATAATCATGATTCTTGCTTCACTAAATTAATTATTCTATCCTTTTATTTGAATATTGATAGTATTTAGAAGTAGCTTTAGAGGGTTGTTCGATTACTATGGTACATGTTCTCCTAGGTTAACCCCTAGAAAAGTATTAACTTTATGGTTGTACCTATGATTGAAAACAATAATTTTTAGTTTTGCATATGCTCTAGGATGAATATACAAATCACAATTTATTTTAGTGCACAAATGGAAGCATTCCTAGCATGCTTTTCTCCTTATATACAATTGATATTTGATTAATTATCGTTGTGTCAAATGAATGCCGTTGAATTCCTTTCAATATACATACATAACAATCAATCATACAAACATGTTTTTAATTGGCTTGAGGTGGAAATGAAATGGATGAGAGTGAGCAAAAAAATGAATTAAAAATGTGAAATTATGAGGTTAGATCTACAAGTGCGGGATTGATTATGAGTGTGCATGATTGATCTACCAAATTATGAGAGCAATCTAGTTTATATTTCGTCATTATGCTTCTTGTAATGCACATAAGAAGTTATTCTTGGGTATAGTTCATAAGCTATGATCAAAACAAAATTCAACTATCTTTTGATCATCATGACAAAAAGATGAAAAAATAAAGATGAAAATGAAATATTTGGAAATAATTGCATGGATAAGTATACCAAATGAAGAATATCTGAAAATATGAACAAACATATATAAGATATGAATAAAAATTGTAAAAATATATATAAATGAAAAAATAACAACATAAAAAATAAACCCAATTCATATAAAATTACATAATTTATCAATATATAAATATATTAAACTATACTCTAAACTATATTCTCAATTACACCAATACAAATTGCTTCTATTTTATATTAAAGTTGACAACTACTTAAAAAAGTGATCTTATCTTAAAAAAGTGATCTTATCTTTTGGTGAGAGTTGAGGTCTTTGACTTTGAATACAATGAATACCAAATTAGGAGATCTATGGATCTACTTTTTCTTTGTAATGAAAACAACAATAAATATTAAAAAAATCATAAAAACTTAAAACAAACAAAATCAACGTGCAGTTTTAAAAAATAAATCATAGGCATGCTCATAAGTAATCCATTTAATCTACACAATGCAAAGGGCTGACTTTTTATATTTTAGTTTAATGAGATATTTAAATGTATTTTTTCTAAAGTCAACCCTTCACAACAATGTTCAATGTTTATGGTCTAACTTATGAGAATGAGTATTCTTCATGATCACATATACTTATTTAGATTTTTTAATAATTAAAATTATTTTATTTAAATATTTTTAATTAAAAAGTTTTAGAGAATAAAAAATCAATTTTTGTATTCACCCTTCTTTCCTTATTAACAAATATTTAACAATATTTTGTACTTTATAAATCTATTTTTATTTATTAATCATATAACTTACAATTTCACATAATTGTGTTTATTATTATTTAAAATGAGCCACATGGAGGCAACCAAACATCTATTATTTCCTTCTTATTTGGTCAGTTTTCATAGTTTTTATGAAATTCAAAGATGCCAATTATTTGACTAAGAAAGAGATAGATAAGCAAATAGACAAAATAAGATCTTAAATTAAGTAGCTTGGTTTGGTAGTTAAGCTTGTCTCTTGTCCTATTGTCAACCACTATTCATGTGATTTTATTTAAATATACTAAGTATTGTTAGGAGAAAACATTATTTATCATTCAAATTTGTCTTCTCTCATAACTAGAGTGTTGTTTCTTACTTAGGAGATAATTAAATTTTAAATTAGTTTAATATATTATAAATAAAAGAGTTAGTACAATTATGGTAAATATTATTATTTTCTATATTTTGTTTAGTCATACTTAATATTTTAATTCTTTTCAACTTTCATGATTACTTATTTTATTGTAGTTGAATATTGTTCAATATAAAATAAAAATAGAGTGTGGATCACTCTCAAATTGTCAGATAAAACAACTAAGACATTGTGATCTTTATATTCATTAAAAATTAGTTAGAACTAATAATTTAATTTATCTAATAGATTATCATATATTTTATTTATTTTTATAAAATTTGTAAGATTCATCTAAACAAATAAAATAAAATATATGTGGCATGTGCATATGAAGAGTGATGTGACTATTTGGATCCCTAAAGAGTGTAACTAAAGTGTAAATCTATTTCTAATAGTATGATATTGCCTACATATCCTTGCACTTTCAACTTGGGTATTGTGAATACCTAGGCTACATATGTTATCAACTTGAACAACATTGTTCATGTTGTGAACAAGACATGTAGTGATGACAAGATATGTTTAATAGTTTGGGAAACACATACAAGGTGGATATGTAGAGTGATAAGGCTAATCTTAAGCTCAAGTTCTCTATGCCATTATTTTTTCATTTTTCTTGCTGTGAGGGACTACTAGGTCATGTCCCTTGATGTCGAATACCACAAGGCTATGGTTGGACAATCCTTCTAGAAGTATCTATGGATGATTCTATGAATATAACCACCAACTATAAATGAATTAATTTTTGGTTTTGATTTAAGATTTGTTTGTTGGCATCTTATCTCTTTGTTAATAGATTGTAGATTTTTTTCATGATTTATTGTTATCAACTACTAATAATGAATTTATAAAATTTTATGTAGGCAATTTGAGCTAGGTCACAAAATTTATAACTAACTAGTGGAGAAGGATTTAAATCAAATGGTAAAATGTGTGGTTTTTATAAAAGATTACTCACATGACAATTCCTAGAAAGGAAACACCTAAAGATAAAGGCTTTCCACTTCTTTAAATATTTTCAATTTTTATTGTTGTTTGTCTATTTTACAAGCATGTTTGAGGCGCTTTTTTTCATTCTCTATTTTCTTTCAACTTTATAAATTTATAAAGTCTTTTTGCGTGGAATTAAAAAAATTGAGGTAAAAAATGCATTTTCAAAGTAGTCATACTTCCATTTTTGGTGTTTTAATTTTCTAATGATTTTGATGCATGACAAATCTTACATTTGATTAAAAAAAGTTATGCCCAAATTCATCTTCCTTATACTTAAATCTATTAGGAAATTTCATCCTTCTTATAGAGGATGAAAAAGTGAAATAATGAATTATTAAGAATACGTGCTTAGTTAGCAATCAACATGTACCAAAAATAAATACAACATGCATGAAAGTAATAGAATGGTATGAAAAAATCAAGTTTTTTTTGTGTTAAACTTTTATTAGAGAAAACCCACCATCAAAATATATTAACAATTGCATTATTCAAAATCAACATTAATCCAAAATACAATACAGTTTATGAAAACCTTATACAAAGTCTCAATCTACTACATACCCTTCTTCTATAATCTATCAAGTGTTTACACACCAATAATGTACAATTATATTCAATATCTATTACAATAATTTCACAGCCTTGAATAACCTTGGTACACTCAAAATTTTTTATTGATAAACATATTCATGGTGGTACCAATCATCTAACTATATAACTAACTCACAAATTACCAAGAGCCATGCAATCATATTTTATACGTATATGATGTTAGCTTATTGCATATTTTATATGTATATGATGGCATCTTATCTCTTTGTTAATAGTTTTTAGATTTTTTTCTTGGTTTATTGTTATCAACTACTAATAATGAATTTATAAAAATTTTAGTAGGCAATTTGAGCTAGGTCACAAAATTTATAACTAGCTAGTGGGGAAGGATTTAAACCACATGGTAAAATGTGTGGTTTTTATAAAAGATTACTCACACATGAAAATTCCTAGAAAGGAAACACCTAAAGATAAAAATTTCCACTTCTTTAAATATTTTCAATTTTATTGTTGTTTGTCTATTTTACAAGCATGTTTGAGGCGCTTTTTTTTCATTCTCTATTTTCTTTCAACTTTATAAATTTATAAAGTTTTTTTTGCGTGGAATTAAAAAAATTGAGTTAAAAAATGCATTTTCAAAGTAGTCATATTTCCATTTTTGGTGTTTTAATTTTCTAATGATTTTGATGCATGACAAATCTTACATTTGATTAAAAAAAGTTATGCCCAAATTCATCTTCCTTATACTTAAATCTATTACGAAATTTCATCCTTCTTACAGAGGATGAAAAAGTGAAATAATGAATTATTAAGAATATGTGCTTAGTTAGCAATCAACATGTACCAAAACTAAATACAACATGCATGAAAGTAATAGAATGGTATGAAAAAATCAAGTTTTTTTTGTGTTAAACTTTTGTTAGAGAAAAACCACCATCAAAATATATTAACAATTGCATTATTCAAAATCAACATTAATTCAAAATACAATACGGTTTATGAAAACCTTATACAAAGTCTCAATCTACTACATACCCTTCTTCTATAATCTATCAAGTGTTTACACACCAATAATGTACAATTATATTCAATACCTATTACAATAATTTCATAGCCTTGAATAACCTTGGTACACTCACAAAAATTTATAGATAAACATATTCATGGTGGTACCAATCATCTAACTATATAACTAACTCACAAATTACCAAGAGCCATGCAATCATATTTTATACGTATATGATGTTAGCTTATTGCATATTTTATACGTATATGATGACATCTTATCTCTTTGTTAATAGTTTGTAGATTTTTTTCATGGTTTATTGTTATCAACTACTAATAATGAATTTATAAAATTTTTAGTAGGCAATTTGAGCTAGGTCACAAAATTTATAACTAGCTAGTGGAGAAGGATTTAAACCAAATGGTAAAATGTGTGGTTTTTATAAAAGATTACTCACATGACAATTCTTAGAATGGAAACACCTAAAGATAAAGGCCTTCCACTTCTTTAAATATTTTCAATTTTTATTGTTGTTTGTCTATTTTACAAGCATGTTTGAGACACTTTTTTTTCCATTCTATATTTTCTTTCAACTTTATGGATTTATGAAGTTTTTTTGAGTTGAATTAAAAAAAATTGAGTTAAAAAATGCATTTTCAAAGTAGTCATATTTCCATTTTTGGTGTTTTAATTTTCTAATTAGTTTGATGCATGTCGAATCTTACATTTTGTTAAAAAATTTTTCCCAAATTCATCTTCCATATACTTAAATCAATTAGAAATTTTACCTTCTTACAGAGGGATGAAAAATTGGAATAGTTATTAAGAATGTGTGCTTATTTAGGGATGGGGCAGGAATACATTCCAAGAATGTTTTCCTCTTGTTTGGCGCTGTGCTTGTGGTGGTAGCGGCTAGCCTGGCTATTCCCAATATGACGTCTCCTCCTCGTACTTCAGTCCTTTCCCCTAGGGAAAAGATGAAGGGAATCTATGGAAAGTTTCCCATTTCACCGTCTCTTAGGCTTAACTCTTTCTTCTCTGAGGAAGAACCAACTTCCTACGTGGACAAACTGGTGGGGTCTAACTCACCAACTTTGAGTAAAAGGCTATTGGAATCTGCTTCCTGCTCGGTGACTAGCTGGGAAGTAGATGTCCGTGGGGTTTTGATGCTGAAGGTGATGGACAACCTCAAACTAGCACTTGTTGGAAAGTTTTTGGTGTATAGGCCAAACGGTAAAGACAGTTGTCAATGAGAACACTTCCACTTGGAATCTTAAAGCGTCACCATAAATGCTGTATGCCTAGAGGTATTTTGTTTTCTTTTTGTAGTTTATGAAGACATCTTGAAGGTTTTAGCTGGTAGTCCTTGGGTTTTATTTCGGGATTCAAAATTTCTCTCCCTCTGCAAATGGAAACTGGGTTTTGATCCATCGACTGACTTAGGTGCCTTGGCTCCAACCTAGGTTCGCCTTCTGGGCCTCCCACTGGAATTTTGGGAGAAGGGAATCTTAAAAGGTATTGCCAACTCCTTTGAGAGTCTTCTGACTATATATAAGATTACTTAGGATAGATCAAAACTGGTGTATGCCCGTATTTGTGTAAATGTGGCTGTAAATATAGTCCTTCCCTCCTTAATCCTTCTCAAGTCTAAGTTTGGTAACTGGACTCAACCCCTCGAATATGAAAATGCCCGCCTCTTTTGCTAGCTGTGTAAGAATTTTGGTCATTTCATAGGTTCTTGTGGGAACAAATTTGGCGAGGGTTCAAAGGCTAAGGAAAATTTTTTAGAGGAGGATCACTCTGCTAATGAAATGGCTTCTGATGCACATCTTTCCACTATTCTTGTTCAGGAGGTGTTTATTCCCCTTCTGAAGGATAATTCCAACCTAGACATGAAGTCTATTTCTGATCCTTTTGTTGTGGAAAATGATTCAGCCTACTTGAATCTTGATATGTCTTCCCTTGCTTCCACCCTTCCAACCCCAGGCTTTCCAACAAAGGTGGATCTGAATAGGGGGGAAATGCAAACAAGGAGAATGTTTCATTAGGGGAATCCCCAATGGAGAAAAATGAGTTGGATCTCTAGGAGAAGGTTCAGACTCAAGGTACAGGAGATGAACTTGAAGGTGAGTATGTTCTAGATGAGACATACTTGTCTCTGGAGGACATGCAGTCCTTATCCCAAATTGGAGCTAGAAACTTGAGTGACTCTTTGGCTCTTCTAGGCTTCCCTCAAGGGTCTAGTGATAAAGAGGATGAAGAGGGATGGTCCCAAGCTCCAAAAAAATACAAAAAGAAAAAGAAACCAGATGTGGGTGGGGGGAATAGGGTGGGAAGACCTTCCCAAAAGGATTCCAAAACCAAAGATAATGTGAGGGAAGTGGCAGTTGGAAAACAAAGAACCTTGGACTCGATTGCAGGGTCGAAGTCCAAGAAGAAGTAGGTATAACTGATTCTTTGGGGTGGAGGTGGTGATGTATCTTGCTTTACCAATGAATTGCCTCTCTTGGAATATAAGGGGCCTTAATAGCCCGTATAAATAGTTTCTAGTGAAATCTTGTATTCTTGACAATAAAGTGGATGTTCTCCTACAAGAAATGAAGATGAAGAAAGAGACTTTTGATAAAGCTATTTTGAGTATCTGGCTTGGCGCGAATTATTTTGTAAGTGAGGTGGAAGGAGCTTTAGGTGGTATTGCTACTCTTTGGAATCCTTCTAAACTAAAAGGCACTTTGTGTTCAACTTGTAAGAACAATCTGATGATTACCATTAAAGACATTGTTTCTCAAGAGAAATGGAATCTTATAAACATTTATGCTTTGAATTTGAGTAGGGATAGAGTTATGCTTTGGAAACAGTTAAGTGATGCTATTTATTTTAGGAAAGATGACTACTGGATGCTTGGAGGGGATTTCAATTCTCCTCTCCTTCCTTTAGAGAAGTCAAGAGGGCATGATGATTATTTTGACAATATGATGGAGTTGGATGAGTTCTTAAATTCAGAAGGTCTTATTGATATCCTCCTCCATGGAACTAAGCATACTTGGTCCAACAAAAGGAATCAAAACCATCTAATCTAAGTCAAATTAGATAGGTTTATGATCTCTGCTAATTGGAATATCTCCCAATTCCTTTCTCTTTCAGCTCTTCCTAGGTTTGGTTCTGATCATAATGTCTTGGTGCTTAAAAGAAATGTCGATAATAATAGGGCCCTTTATCTTTTAGATTCGAAGCAATGTGGATTCTCCACCCATATTTTTCTGCTCTGGTCAAATCTTGGTGGGAGGAACCTATAATTGGTACACCAATGTACTGCTTGGCAAAAAAGCTAAGTAGAATAAAGCAAAGAGTGAAAGGGTGGAATAAGGTGACTTTTGGCAACATATTTGAGATAAATAACACCCTGGGAAAAAGTTTAAAAGAGGTTTAGGATATTATGGAGGCTAGTTAGGTGGACGAAGAGATATGTGCTAAGGAAAGAGACCTCAGATCCCAATGGTATAAGCTAAACAAAAAGGAGGAAATCTACTGGAAAAAAAAGTCAAGGGTCCAATGGCTAATGGAAGGGAATAGGAACACTATATTCTTCCACCAATCCACTTTGAAACACAAAAGCAGAAACAAAATTAGATCACTTGTGAAAGAGGATGGCTCTATAGTGACTAGTGAAAAAGATATTGCGAGGGAAGCTGTTAACTTCTTCTCTACCCACCATATAGCTCTTGACAATGTTCATCAGGTAAATGTTGACTTTATTGAAGTGATCCCTAAAGTAGTTTTTGATATCAATTTAAAGATGATGACTAATGTTGTTTCTATGGAAGAAGTAAAAAAGACAGTGTTTTCCCTTGGAGCCTTTAAAGCTCTTGGCCTTGATGGGTTCCCTCTTGCTTTTTTCTAGACCTACTGGGATATAGTTAAAAATGATCTTTTCAATGTTGCTAGGGATTTATTTAGGTTGGGCAGGTTGTTGAACCAATTGAATGCTACTTTTATATCCCTTATCCCAAAATGCTGAGGATGGAATGGAATGGAATGACTCATCTGAATATTCCTGACCGGAACGGATCCGAGTCTGATAGCCTTCAAAATTGACATTTCTAAGGCCTATGATAGAGTCTCTTGGCCTTTTCTTTTTGTTGTTCTTAGGAATTTTGAGATAGAAGGAAGATTCCTAAAGATGATATTTGCTTGTGTTACCTCCCCCATGTGTTCTATTCTGGTTAATGGAGTCCCCCAAGGTTTTTTCTCTCGTGGTCATGGGCTTAGGCAAGGTGACCCCCTCTCTCCCTACCTCTTTATCATTGTTGCTGAAGTTCTTGGCAAGAATATCCAAAAATTGGTGGACTCAAAATCTCTCAAAGGTGTTAAAGCTACCTCATCTCTCATGCCAGATTCCCATCAATAGTTTGTTGATGATACTCTTATGTTTGGGGAAGCCTCAGTGGGGGAAGCATGTCTCTGGAAACAATTTCTCAATGACTATGCTGCTGTTTCTGGCCAGTGTATCAATTATGAAAAAAGCAAAATTTACTTCTTCAATAATGACCAATGGATTAAGGATAGAGTGATAAAAATCTTGGGATATCAGGAAGCTACTTTACCTGATGCCTATCTAAGCCTACCTTTGATCTCTAAGAAGTTGGAAAATAATTACTGGAATCAGCTCATTGAAAGGATCCAAAACAAACTTGTTGGATGGAAGGGGAAGCTTCTCAACTTGGTTGGAAAGATTCAAATCCTTAAAGCCTCCCTTTAGAATATTCCAATATACTACCTATCCCTTTTCAAAATCCCTACCTCTATTAGGGAAAAGATAGAACAGATTCAAAGGAAATTTTTATGGTCAAGAATTGAAGAAAAAAATAGACTATCCCTGGTTAGTTGGGAAAAAGTGTGTACTCCTAAAAGGAGAGGGGGTCTGGGATTAAGAAGAATGTCCAGGCTTAACAAATCCCTAATGGCTAAAATTGGTTGGAATCTTCTAGAAGGCTCTAAAGACTAGTTAAAAATTTTCCAAGCAAAATATTTGAGGAATAGGAATCCTGGTTGTTTTCTCTCATTGTCTGATCTTCCTAGTGGTTCAACATTATGGAATCATCTTGTTAAATTGAGGAATGTGTTGAAACTGGGGGTAAGAAAGATAATTGGTAATGGGAATAATACTGACTTTTGGAAGGACCCTTGGATAGAGACTTCAACTCTATCATCTTTAGAAGATCTTAATCCTCTTAAACACAACCTAAATAGGATTTGTGGTAAAAATGTTTCTAACTATATTACCTTGGAGATGGAGGAACCAAAATGGAAGGAGTTAAAATTGTTATTAAGGAGGTACAATTTGAGAGGCCAGAGATAGGTGAATTGGGATCCAATCCTCATAAGGTTGCATAATTTAATTGGGGAGGCTAAGTGGTTTGATAGAGAAAGGGAAGATGAGTGGCTTTAGAAAGGTAGCTCTTCAAGATGTTTCTTGGTTAAAAAGTCTTATGAAGAACTGGTGAAGCCTTAGGATGTTGTTTCAGACCATTGTTGGGATAGGGTGTGGCTAAAGAACTTGGTTCCAAAAATTAATTGTTTTTGGTGGTTTGCGGATCATGGTAAAATTCTCACTATTGACAACTTGGTTAGGAGGGGTTTCTCACTAGTTAATAGATGCTCTCTCTGTAAATAGGAAGAGGAGTCAATTATTCACATTTTCTTTCACTGCCAATTTGTGAGGGAAGTGTGGCCCCACTTCTTGTTGTTGCTGTCTTCTAATTGGGTGTTTCCTAATTCAATGAAGTTATTTATAGAAAGCTGGTCAAATTTCCCTTTTTCACATAATGTAATTGTTGATCTCTGGAACCAAGTTCCTCCATTTGTCACTTGGGATTTATGGAAGGAAAGGAAGAATAGAATATTCAAGGAAGTGGAGAGAAACAACTGGGAGGTAAGTCTGATCATAAAAACTTAGATTAAGGAAAACATTGAGGTTGGAAGATACAACTTCTCCAAAACCTAGCCTAACTACAAAGAAATAAGGATTAAGTAGAACTAGGCCATAAGGAAGGATCTAACTAAACTCAATTGGTCAAAGAGGCTAACTCCACAGAAGAATTGGAAAAAGTGTAACTTTGATGGGTGCTCAAAAGGAAACCTGAGACAAGCTGGAGCAAGGGGTCTGTTAAGAAACCATAAAGGAGAGTGTATAGTGAGATTTGGTGTGAATATGGGCATCTATTCAAATAATAAAGC
>VDFB02390256.1:0-107757 GCA_007258455.2 Sequoia sempervirens | reverse complement strand
TTGGGGTTTAAAGGCCTATATTTCCTAATAGGTTTTGCATTTGGCTCAAGCTCTATGGTATGTTGGGAAATTTGTGGATCAAAACTATTTGAATCAAAATATTCCCATGCAAATACATCTTGAAACTCTTGAAAAAGAGCAATGAAAGCTTTCCTATCTGCATGTGAATAGATTTTACCAACTTTAAGGAGCTTACCTTTAAAAATTTCAAGTTCCTCGTAATGTTCTTCTTTGATCTACATGATGGTCTTACTCTTTTTTAGCTGGTCATCAGTGCTGAAAATGGATTCCAAGGTGACTAAACCCTTGGGTGGCTAGTTAGACCTCAATTGGATGATCTGATCATCATATTGCTATTTGATCTTGTCTTGGTTTACTATTGAAAATTCATCCTCTTGCAACATAAAGCTTAAGACCTATTCATCACTCTCAAAAACTTGCCAATGAATGTTATTATCCAAAATAGAAGGTCTAATGACTATTTTAACATATGGCTACAACTTTTCTTTCCTAATTTCACTTGGAATATCAACCTAAGCACCTATTGCATCCAGTGTATCAACATGTCTATTCTAATCCCTAAGAATAGAAACCAGATTGAAAGCATCAAACTCTTCTATCATGTCCCACACCTTGTGTTTGTAAGATTTCAAAAAATCATTTTTAGTGACATGCAAACCTCTCACCTGATTCACAATTAGTTCACTATCACCATAAACTTGCAAGCAACCAATCCCCCTTTTCCTTTCCCGCTCCAAGCCTCAAGAACTAAACCTTCATACTAAGTAGTGTTGTTAGTACAAGAGAAAGAAAATCTAAAGGTTGAGTAATATTTGTCACCTTGTGGGGACACAAGCATTGCACCCCCACTAGCACCATTCTTGCTTCTAGAACTATCAAAGAAAATTTTCCATACTTCACCTTATTGTTCTAACTATTGTTCCACCTCCTTTTCAAGGTTTGGGATCAGTGAATCAGGTTCATGCAACACATATACACCCAAACTAGTCTTCTCAATGTTATCATTGGCCTATGAATAACATTTTCTGTTGCCCACTCATTTAAGAGCATGTTTGGTATACTTTCTACTTGCAATTCTTGAGTAACAACAAGCTCATTATAATAAAAAACAACACAATTAGTATTAAAAACACTTGGAATATATGGTTCAATGTGATATTTGGTAAGTAATTTAGATTTGATGACTACTTTTGTCCCATATCTTGTTGTGAATACCATGTGGGGCCAATCTGATGACAAATAACATCATATCTCGGCAATGAAGTCTCTTAACAAATATAAGGAAAAGTGCAAGGTTGTAAGTCAATGACTGAAATGTCTTGGGAGACGGAAAAATTTGGGCAAGCATGTAAGGTAAGGCTTAAACCTTTGATGACACCTACGGTGCTAGTGGTTGTCCCATCAAGTTGGACAACTCCCTTCTCAAGAGGTTGATATTTCAGTCCTAACTTATCGACAATTTGTTTGGGCATGACAGAACTACTTGCCCCTGAATCTACCATGCAGTTATGAACTAACTTATCCCCTATTATCAAAGACACATAAAATGGGGGAGGTTTGACATCCTTACTTGGCTATTTATTGTTGTCTTGAGGTGTATTTGTAAGGACAACCTTGACTTGACCTACTGGAACATCACTTGAAACACTTAAATCAGTTAAGGAAGATTGTAATAAGTCCTTTTGACCTAGGATGGATAAAGAATCCCACATTAGCATACTTACTTTCATCCTTTTCATGGATTCAATGATGTTGAAGGGTATGATAGTCTTTACCTTTTGATGGGTCCTTGTAACAACAAGGTCTATCTGCAAGTGGGATGATTGGGGTTGGTTCCCAAGTTTCCCACCACTGATGCCTTGCGAATTTATTTGTAAGATGTGTGTTACTTGAGGATTGGAAGGGCCAACAACTTACTTGTCTTTATTTGCTTCTTGTCCAATCTCAAAAGCTCTCTTTTTCGCTCAGGTGTTGGCTGCTATTGGAGAACTATCGCTATTCACTCCACAAAATTCTTCTCCTTGCCAATTCAAGAGGGTTGTGTCACTTGTAGGGAGATCCTACTATTGTGAAGATTCACCATTAGGAACGTTTTGCACACCTAAGGTATTTTTAACCATCAATGCTTGATTGATGACACCATTTGAACATGTAGTTTGATTATGGGCCTGGATATAAGGATAGCACCACTCAATTTCTACAACAAGGTTATTTGAACAGGTACCATATCTCTTTTTGCACTGATTGGAACTAGATTATATGGCTGAGATGGCCTCTGATTCAAATTTTTCCTTGCACCTTGAAATTTTCCTTGATATGATTGTTTGTTACCTTGAAATGACTGACTTTGACCTTGATTCTAAGGTTGTCAAGGCTTAAAACCTTAGAACTACTACTTTACAATGCTCATAAGCTCATTTTCGAAAGTCTAAAGTTGATTCTCAATCTTCTGTTGGCTTCATTTTATCTCTTGTAACTCCTGAGATGGTCCTTAGACAAAAGTTTCTTGGCTAACAATAGCTGGTAAAGGGGCTATTTAAGGCATTGTAAAAGTTGTAGGAGGCCTAGGGGCAATTCTTCCAGCTTGTATGAGGCTATTTTCAGCCCTTATAGCTATATCATAAGCCCCTTGTAATGTGGTTTCACCCATTGATTGTATCAAAACAACAACTCCACTATTTAAGGCTCTCAAAAGATAAAGGAATGCATACTCAATAGGAGGCCTTGTAGTTTCAAGAATTCTCTCCCATGTTCGTTGAAAACAGAAATTGAAGTCCAACATTCATTCATGAGGAACTCTTTTGATGTGAGTTAGTTGCTCTACTAATGACAAGTTGTCATATTTTTCCTCAAACTACTTGCATAACACTTCTCCTAGCTCATCCCATATTCTAATGGAATTGACTATTAAACTCCTAAACCATTGGAGTGCATTTCCTCTAAATGATGTTGCTAGTAGCCTCAAAGCAACGTTTCTTGAGTTATATGATGTATTGAACACATATTTGATATGTCCTTCATGTATTCAATTGGTGTGGTCTAATATTCACTGGAAAATATGGGACACTTATAAGGGAATCCATGGGAATATCATCATGTTGAGCCAATTGCAATGGGATTCCTCCATTAAAAGTGACAAAAACTTGATTCCTTGGAACAACCATTGGTGGCACCAAGGTTTGTTGCCTCACACGACTTGGAACTCTTACTGCATGTGGATTTGAAGTTTTTTTTCTTGATGAAACAACTTTCATTGTTGGCTTGCCTATCCTTCCGGGTGGTGATAGCTGCAAATAATCAAACAAGATAGAGTTTCCCCTTCTCTAAATCTTTTTCATATGCTGCTACAACATTGGTCTACTGCTAAATTCCACATTCAGAGTTGCCAGATATGCTCATATGACCTCTCAAAGGCTCAAAAAATTGTTGGTTGCATATCAAAACTAGTAAACATGTGTATTTTCCTAATCTAAATTGATTAGAAGCATCTCACTAGGCATGCCAAAACTGTTAGTTGGCCAAATTTGTACCCCTCTACCAAGTTGTGAAACAACTCAACAAATTTGGACTAACATGGGATTGCTTTAAGGTTGAGGGTATCCTATTGTGAAAGAAAACCTCTAGATTATGGGCTAACTCCCCTTTTGATGTCACCTAAACTAATGATTTCTGAGGAAAATGGTAAAAGATGCATGAAAATGAACATTAACTAAAACTAATACACCAAAAAAACTAAGACCTACAAAAAACCTATACACATTCAAAACAATGATAAATCATGGTTCACACAACTCATTTTCACATGCATTTTCACATAAGTAATTTATAAGGATCTTTTTAGCATGACTCTTAAAAGGAAAACAAAATTTCATAACTAACAACACTTGCATTAACTAACATAGCTTATAACCTGTAACAATGCATTTTTTGCTAAATAGGCGCTTAACCATGAGACAAGACTACACAAAAAGGTGAATTTCACAAATACTCTGATCAATCACTAACAACACACAATAAAACATGAAATGAGAAGGTAAATGTTCAATTTCATTAATTCAAAGTACTCAATTGTCATTACAAGTCCATCTGAGTTACAATACTACTCCTATTTAAAAGATAACTCCAAATCCAAGCTATCACTTTGTTTGAAACAAAGAACTAACTCCAATACCAAATATTGAAGTTACTTAAGGAAAAAATAACCAATCCTCTCACACAAGTCCATCTTGAAGGTTTTGATCAAATGTAGCAGAAAAGGCCAAAAAGAACCTTCTAGAAACACACCAAATTGTCCTCCACATGAAGCAAAGTCAAGTCAAGAATACAGTCACACTAAAAATGTGACAAAATTGCCTCCAAATAGCCCCTTTTCCTCCAAAATCAATCAAAACAACCTCTCACACATTCCTCATGTCTACCAATCACCATTGGTCTTCAAAAGCCTTGACCCACACTTTTAGTGCTTTTGCAAAAGCACAAGACTATAATTTGCATTCAGAACAATAATAATCTAACTAAGTGATTTATAATACATCACTTAAACAAATTAATTTACATTTCAAAAATAATGCAAAAGGAGGCCCCACCACCTCTTTGGATTACATCAATATTAAATGATATAAAATAAAAGGGTATGTGCAGGATCATCATGGAAAAGTTAGGCCCTTAAGTGGCAAAAAATTTAGAAAAATCAAAGTTAGGCAACTTGACATAAAAATTTGAATAAGTTATCTATATTATTTAAAAAATACGTAAGAATATAATCTGTAGCAAATTGAATGTAATTTATAAACTACTAGGTTTATCTAATTTTTTAAAATCTATTTGGTGAAAATTTGAAATTTCAATGCAGTAGTACTTACATTTCAAGGAAAAAATAAGAAGTATGTGTCTGTTTGACCACCCTAACCACAATAAAATGATAATATTTTTTTATAAGATTTTAGATATAAGTATAGGATTTGTGTACGGATGTGATGCATGTTTTTTTGTAATTTGTTTCCAAGTAAATGATTAATTATGAATTTTTTATTACAATTTTTTAAAAATATAAAAATTTGTATGTCTGACCACCTTAACTTGGTCAAAAATTTATGAAATTTAATTTTTCTTTTTTTAATCCTATAATATGTGAAGCATAGAATGTGACGCATGTTTCGTATTCAAAAAATGTGATACCATTTAAAATCTATAGGTGTTTTTTAATCAACCTATCGATCAAGACTTTAGTAGTAATTCAAATAGAAAATGAATAATAATAATTTATTAAATTCAAAGTAAAGCATAATTTATATTGGTGGAAAGTTGAGAATCTCCTTTAAAAACCCTTTTTTGTTTCATCAATTTTGAGTAAAAACAAAGTCGTCAGCCACATAACCTACACATACCCATAATATCGCCACTTTTTGGCCCATCATGATCCTGCACATACCCAAAAGTTACTTACAAATCACTTAAATCATGCCTTACCATTGATAAACGATACAAAACAAAAGATATATTCAAATTATTGTAAAAGTATTCAAGCAAAATTAATTCCTCCAAGGAATTCAACCAATTTTAACTCTCCTCCACTTTTGCATTTCAAGGCCAAAATGACATGATTGTGACTTATTCAACAACACTCCAGATTTTCAAAGACAAACAAAAGGCCCATAATTTGGCCTATGTGAGCATAAAGGGGTTTCACACTCCTTGGAAGGCATAGTTTAAAGTCCTTACATATTCCAAATTTTAGAGGAATTAGCATATTTTAAAGACAAGGCACATGGTTCTAAAATGAAATATAAGGAAAAAAATGTCTAAGTCATAAACTTCATCATACGTCCCACATAACAATTAAATTGTCTTGTAGTTTTTAAAAACAAGGCAAAAACTCCCATCAAATTACATAAGGTTTCTAACCCTAAACAAAAGATGGTAAAATGAAAGATATTCACTCATTTTGCATTGAAATTCTGGGGGATTCTCACCTAGCCACCATGAGGGTTTCATTGAATGCACAAAAAACATGATTTCTAACTGGTTTTTGGTTGATTCTTTGATGGAATTTTTGTGACTTCTACTTAGAAACAAGAGGTAAAGCATTTTTGCATCAAAATCTATATCTTTTCCATATTTTGAAGGCCATTTTAAGAGCTAAGGCCATGGCCATGAATATTTTCCTGATCATTTTGTTGTTTCATTTCTTCTCTATGGGTTTTCTTCTATTTTAGCCGCCATTGGGGACTCTCTGAAGATTAAATGGAAGCTTTCTATATAAAAAATGCTTTGCATATTGCAATAAAATGAGAAAAAAAGCTTAGGTAAGCTTTTTACCATAACCAAGTCTTCATTTTCTCCTTTATCTTGGTGAATGAAAGCTCGAATGGAGGCTTTTCCATTGTCAAAATGAAACAAAAACTAGCTTTTCTCTGTATTTGAAGTTCAAATAATTGAACTCCACATGGGTTTTGTGATTTGTAAAAAAAGAAAAAGGAACCTTTTGGTCGCAACCATGAAGAATGGAATAGGGTTTTATTCACACTTTTGATTTTGTTCCAAAAATCTCCATGATAGCTTTTTAAATACTTTTGTATTTGCAATTTTTTCCACAAACCCCGGGTGGGTTTTTTGGATTTTGACAAAAGAACCATATTTTGAAGAAGAGAAATACCTTCAGGCCACAACAATGAAGGAGGTACTGGTTTTGTTTGACATTTCTTCTACTCCTTTCTAAAAGAAAAACTTCAATCTGTTCCTTTCAAAAACATTGTGTGTGCAATTTTAAAAACAAACCCAGATGGGTTTTTCTTGCTTTGAGAAGAAAAAATGATTTGTTGGCCATGACCATGAAAGAGTGTATTGGGTTTTTACGTGTTATTTTCAAGAGGAAGTTCTCCATTAAATCTATTCAATATCTCTAGATTTTCATTTTTTTATCTCAAAACCATATGAGTTTTGCCATGTGTTAAAAAAAAACCCTCCTTACCTTTGTATTTTGCATTTCATAACAAACCCAGAAGTGGGTTTCTTATATTTCCTCATAAATGTATCATTTTGTACATTATGGGGAAAAATACTTCCCAATTTTTTGTATTTGTATGTTAATGTCAATGCAAAAAAAACCCATGTGGTAAATGACTTGCTACCTAGTTTAATGCCATTGCATAGTATAAGTATACCTCTTGGAACTTTATGCATCCTTACCATTCTATAAATTTCTAAGAATTATGAAGGCTCTACTCTTAGATTCTACATTCTTGTTATTGTTTTGAATTATCATCATGCACTTTTCCACTATTATCTAGCCTTAGGATTGTTATTTAAGGCTCATATATGTCCTAGGCACTTACACACATTACTTGACTGCAAAGTATCACTACAAATATGATACTTAGTAGACTACGCTCTCTTTGGTTTAATGAAATTTAATATGCATAGCATGGTTGCAATACAGTTGGTTGTGGCTTGATGAAACTCAATAATAGTTTTGAAAACAAAGGTCATCATATGCATTGGATGATTGCCCATGTTCCTTTACTTTCAATTTGCTTCTTTTGAGAACAAAACTCCATTGCTTTTTAGACTGAAACAAGCCTCTAAAATTGCATCTGTTGTTTTGTGTATAGTGAATCCTTTTGAGAAAAAATATCTTTAATTTTCATCTTTAGCCATTCTATTTGATTCAAAATATACCAATGTGGATATTTGTATTCAAAAAATGAGAAATCTTCTTTATTCAATAATGCATCTATCCTAAGATGATGCACACACACAACACTCATGCTTTCCTGAGTGTCTTCAAACCAAAAATGTGCTTGCTTCCATTCTCCCTATGAATTAATCATCATCATGTTTAAGTGGATTTTCTTTCACTCTCAAAAGCCCTAATGAGTTTGTCATTGCATCTAGGCTTTCCATGTTACAAAAAGATAAAAAGAAATCCTGAATGCAATCCCAACTCTTCATTTTTTCAATTGATCTTGTAAAAACATAGCTTTCTTGTTTCCATTAGTTGTCCCCATCTCATCACCATGAGATTGTATCCTTTGGGACTAATCAATTGATAATGCATGTTCAACATGCTTGCTTCCTTCTTAAATAAAAGCATTGTGGCAACAACCCACTTAACTATTTGAAAAGTAATAATACATATGAAAGAAAGGTGCTTATCCTAGATACAAAATAGAACATGTTTAGTACCTTTTTCTTCTCAAATTGAGCATCTTTTAACATTTTTTCCTCTGGTATGGTTACTTGAGGTATATGGCTGATCATTTGAATGTGAGCTCCATTTTTCTACACTATTTTGGGTCTCTTGATTGTTAGCAATGCTTTCAAATGTTCAAGTGTTGGAATCACTTGTGAAACACATTTTCTTTGCATAGGTCTTTTGATGATCATGCTTAGGGGCTACTCCATTTGAATACATTATTGTTTGAAATGCATTATCTTTTAAACTTTTTTGTCCTGTATCATTAAATGGATGTTTCATGCCTTTGTTGAGTGAAAGATTATTGATTTGTTCTATGCAAACAATGTATAGTTTTTTGAGTTCATGGAGACTTGTTGTGGCTTAACCTCACTGTTCTTTTGCTTTACTTTTCATCTTGCTCTTGTCATACTGATTATCATTTCTCATTGATTCTTGTTGTCCCATATGCTTCTTTGATTTTTGTTTTCCCTCTATGAGATGTGGCATGAATTTTTCCTTTAGGACTACCCTAGTCTTCATGTTTTCCCTAACAATTTCTTGTTGCCCCAAAAGGTTTGTTATTTGGTCTTCACAAAAATCCAAGTCCTTTTGATCTTGTGCAACAAACTAACACCATATGCTCACTTTAATCTTAGTGGGTAGACATATGTCACTTATGTTGGTGACCTAAAAGCTCACCAACCTAGGTGGTGTATGGCTATCCAATAGGATTGAGGTGAGATAAGTTGGACAGTGTCTTTCATGCAATAATGCATGATTATCTTTGTTCCTTCTTGCTGCCCCATATGCCTCGTGATGGTTTCAGGCATGACTTGGTATCTCCTTCTCTATTTTAAAAGATGCATAATTCAACTTGATGCATCTATAATTGAACTTGATGCATCACTAAAATAATTTACTTCTTTTAATAAAATGGATCTTGGATCCACTTAAGAAGATTTAAAGACATATCCAACAAAGTACACCTTCCTTTTGAAATGATGGTAGCATATTGATTGATTCATTACAGGTATGTGCAGGATCATCATGGAAAAAATAGGCACTTAAATTCAAAAAAAATAGATTTGGGCAACTTGACATAAAAATTTGAATAAGTTGTCTATATTATTTGAAAAATGTGTAAGAATATAATCTGTAGAAAATTGAATGTAGTTTCTAAAGTACTAGGTTTATTTTAAAAAAGAATTCTATTTGGTGAAAATTTGAAATTTCAATGTAGTAGTACTTAAATTTCAGGAAAAAAAGAATAAGTAGGTGTCTATCTGACCACCCTAACCATAATAAAATGATAATATTTTTTTATAAGATTTTAGAAATAAGTAGATGACTCATGTCCTGATGTGATGCATTTTTTTTAAAAAAAAATTTCCAAGTAAATAATTAATTATGATTTTTTTTATTACAACTTTTAAAAAATATAAAAGATTGTATGTCTGACCACCTAACTTGGTCAAAACTTCATGAATTTTTTTTTCATCCTATATTATGCAAAGCGTAGAATGTGATGCATGTTTTGGATTTCAAAAAATGTGATATTGTTTGAAACCTATAGATGTTTTTCCATCAGCCTATCAATCAAGACTTTAGTTGTAATTCAAATAGAAAATGAATAATAATTATTTATTAAATTCAAAGTAAAGTGTAATTTATATTGGTGAAAATTTGAGAATCTCCTTTAAAAACCCTTTTCATTTCATCAATTTTTGGTAAGAAAAAGGTCATCAACCACATACCCATCATATCGCCACTTTTTCTCCCATCATGATCCTGCACATACCCTTATGAAAAGATGAAGTATGAATTTCTTGATAGTTCACATTATGTGTTGCATCTTTTGAATCTGATAATGAAAGTTGATCAATTGGTGTGATTCCATATTGATTTAATGCATCAATAGCATGTTTATCATTGATTTGATCAAGTTGCTCATTTTTCTATCCTTCTTAAAACATCAAAGGTAGCATGTTGAGCTCTACCCTCATGGGAGCCACATTTTACTCCACATGTTGTAATTAGTTGAATCAGAATAGTAACAAGATTTGTCCTAAATATGCACAAGTAACAAACTAGTTAGATAAAAAAAGCATATCATAGGTGTGTTTGATTACTCCTTTTTTTCATGGAAACTTATGGTATGTTTCTATTTTAGTGCTTGTAGACATCAAATTACACATTTATGGATGTTTTGGCTACATTTTCATCAGGGACCTTTCATTGATCTAATAACACTATTTTATCCAATGCGGGAAACCTAGAACAATGAGGAGGGTGTCAAACAAAAGTAGAGCAATGGGAAGGATCGAGATGATGGGAGGCCAAGCCAACGAGATTCGTCATTCCGCCAAGAAATAATGAGTCCCTTTTCATTTTATATGCAAATTTGTTTTTTGTTATCTATATGCATATAGTCTTTTCTTTATAAGAATTAGAATAGCTAGTCCCTTGGATTGTGAGGGACATTATACGCTCATGATTATAAATAAAGATTACATTTGCAAATACATATTGGTTCTCTTTCATATTTTTCTGTAATTGAAAAATTGGAATAAATGCAATCTATTTTGACAATCCCTTTTATGCAAATTAATGAACATAGCAGAACATGAAGTATCTTTTAATGTTTGAATAAAAACACAAAAGAATAAATGATAAGTTACCTTATTTCAACTGGAAGCCAAAATCATGTAACAATTACAACACTAGAAGCTAAAATTAGATCTAGGAGAATAAAATACCACCAAGAATTAAATTCAAAATTAGGTCCAAGTTAAGAAGGAATCATACAATAGTTTGGGTGTATAAATCCCAATAGTTTAAGCTTGGGACATAAATTTCAAGAATTGTTAGGTTCTATGCCAAATTCAAGTTTAAACCTTGAAACTTAGGTGGGACCTATATGCCCAAGGTGGCGTATGTCTCCTGGATCACTAAATATGGGGAATATAAAGAAAAATAATTAAATTATGATTGGTCACTTGATATGTTTCAATAATATCCTTGAAAAGATGCATTAAATAAGGCTTGTGGATGCAAAATAGGACCAAATAAGGCATAAAAAATCCTAATTTCAGCAAGGAGGGACCTAACAAGTGTGAAAATGTAGAGGGATACATTTTTCTACATTACATTTGGCCCCCACTTTAGTGAGAGGATTAACTTGCTTCAAACTCATAGTAAAGTAGAAAAAAATCAGATCAAGAGGGGGCTAAATGTACCAATGCTAGTAAGATAGAATGAGAATGATCAAGAGGGATGATCAATCCCATAGAATTAAGATCCTATGGAAAAAAAATATAGGCACAAGAGAACGCACATGGAACTAATGAGGAAAAAGAAGGCTCAAGCATAAACTTCCAAAGACAAAAAGAGGAAAACAAAAAACAAAAATGAAAAGGGGTGGATCAAGTTTTGACCCTTTGTCTCACATGTTGTGGATAAGATCTAAGTTTTTTGTACAAGAAATTTTTACAAAAGGAACACAATTTCCACTATGCAAACCAAACACATGCTCACTAGGGCTAGTAGAACCTCAGGGTGTCCACTAGATGAGCCCCCAACAAGACACATACACATGCAACTAGTATGCACTCACATAGACAAGAAAATGGTTATGTGAAAGTAATGCCTAAGTTCAACTCCCATACATACAACTTTACCAAAGCTATACCTCCTAATAACTTTGATAAGGCACCACACAACATAACAACAGGATTCATGAGACAAGCAAAGCTTCGCATGTTTGAGACCCATGAATAAACAAGATGGCTCCATAGGCAAGAAAAGTGTGTTATGAAAGGTGGCCATATAGCAGAAATTGTGAATGAAAAAGTAGTGTTACATACATTCAAATAATTTTTCTTAGTTCATGTAAGGTCTTAACTTAGGGAACATTGTCCCTAATTTGTCCAAGAGAGGACCAATTGAAGAATAGAAGATTCACAACTTAGAGGATGCAGTGTGTCACATCAAGCCACTAAGAGGAATATAATATGCTAAGAGAGATCATGCTCTTGAGGGACATCACACCCAATTTCACCACAAAGAGTAAGATTCATCGCATGAATTAAGAAGACTACACAATGAAACATGAGATGCAAAATAATAATGACAATGTATGCCCCCACTTTAAACAAATTGCTAAACACAATGTTGTGATTAATTACACTAATGTAGAAAATGATGGATGCTAGCAATAAAGAGGACATGAGAGCTTATTTGCAAAGCCCTATGCAAATTCATATGTTTCCAAATGAAGCTACATCATGAAAAGGGGTTGCACCCAAAATGAAATCACAAAATAACACACAAGGGATCCATGGATTTGGGGTCAGTATGTCTTTGCTACAATATTTTTAGAGAGCTTGGAACATTCATCATTCCCCAAATACTCATCGAACAAGAATAATGACACAAAGAGAGTGAAAAAAAAGCTTTCAGGTCAACATGGAAGAGACGTAAATTTCTTTGCATCATCCCCAAAAGGAAAACACAAGACAAATAAAGAATTGTGAAATAGAGAAGAATGTAGATTCAAATAGAGGAATGTCAGAAAGAGAGAGATACATCAAAAAAAAAAAAAATGTGGGAGATCACATTATGCACATGCAATCACACACATAACATGAAAATGAAAATAAAGGTGAGACTAGTACAATACTAGGACAAGGCTATCTAATTCTTTCCCCCACTATGTGCAAGACAAGGACGAGTCAAGATGAATGGTGATATGCCACTCCTTGCAAGAAGGAAATGATTTTCAATGAAAGTAAAACATGAAATAGTGAGTATGCTATGATCCTACAACTATTCCATGGCAAGGAGTAGCACTTATTGTTAATGATGCATATCTAATGATATATTCCCACATGTAGTATCTATCAATTTAGGATACACCATGGTTAATTTCGTCTTAGATGAATACTTTGTAGGAGTGTTGATATTGAGTCAAGGTTTGTTTGTCACTTTTTTTTTCAAAGGATAATAGCCAAGACCATTAGTCATTTCTTGTGTGTTAGGCAAGCTATAGGGACACAAATACCTTGTTCTCTAGCAAAACATCCTTTTCCACTATACCCCATTTTTATTCATAAGTTGATAACCTTTTCCATAAATACTTTTCATTTCTATCAAATTTTGTGGTTGTTCAACTTCATCAAAGTGGTTGAAGTGGATGCTTTTGAAATTTTTATTGACATTACCCGTTTCTTTTTCCCCTTTTTAGACTCTTTGTGTATGATCTTGTATTTTCCTATGAATGTAGGTATTAAATCAAAGGAACTCTAAGAATCTTTGAATAGCTTTGTGACTTATTCAATATTCTTTTCTTTTTCTTTTTCAACATGCAAACAACTTTTAGGTCTAAGGTCATCCTTGATTATATACACTTTGTTATGATCAATTGTATTATAACTCGGTTACCACAAAACATTATCATTGTCAAGTTTTCTTTTAGGTGATTCTAAGATAGGGATGAGTTTACTTTGAACTTGTGGTTTTTTTGACGGTGGATAAATGATAAATTCAGGCTTGGGATATTGCTTCAAGGGATATCTAATGTGAATAACATCAAAAGTCTTGTCCTTATTTTTATGATCACTGAGTGAAGGGGAGTCTAATGTCAGTTCATCATCTTCATAAAATGAAGCCACATCACTATTGTTTGAAATACATGTGTCAATTTTATCATTTTCTTCCACTATGATATCTTCCCTAGTAGGAGAGTTTTTAGTAGAGCAACAAATTAGATGTTCATGAAATTCAATAGTTGGTTCTTCTAAAATGACTTGATCACAAGTAATGGAGTCATCAATGGTTGAATTCTCTTTCTTATCAATGATAGATTTCTCTTGTTCAATAATATTTTCCCCAAAGGAAGAGAGACAAATAGGATTCCCACAACTTTCATTGGTTTGATCCTCTAAGACCACAATATGGTTTTCACAACTAAGAGAGGTATTAGGAGAGGGCCAAATATGATTGTTAGGATTGTCCATGATTTCATCCTTTTTCTCTATGGTCTCATTCTCTTGTGTCCTAATAGGAGAGCTTTCAAGAGGTTCATCACATTCCATAATTATATTTTGTAAAGTAACTTCATCACAAATAGAGGGATAAATTTTTCTACACTACAATTGTTTCATTTATTTGTTTCAAATTCTTATTGACCTCCTTAAGTATTTCTTTGAATTTATTGGTTTTCTCTCTCAACTTTCTGATGCATTCATTTGCTTCCTTGATATTTTCTTTTAGATCTTTGTTTTCACCTTCACTCCTATCCAAATATTCAAGAGTAATTTTTTATTTCTCCATTCATGTCAACCATGCAATCTTATTTTGTAAATCCAGCAATGGGAATCACTTTTGGAGGGGTAAGATATCTTCTAATTGGCATATGTTCAACCTCCAAGATTCTCCCGAAGTAGTTAAGCTTCTTCCAAGGGCCCAAGCTTTGATACCAATTGTTGAACACCCAAAATATTAAGAAGGGGGGTGAATCAATATTTGTTTGAAACAACTTAAACATTTAAACATTCATTCCACATAGCATATTCTATTTGTAGTAAGAAAGGAAAGTATGAAATCAACCATCAAATAGCATAACACATGCACACTAATTTTTTACATGGAAAAACCAAATAGGGAAAAACCATGGTGAGAGTGAGCTCACAATATAATATAATTGGTTATTTAAGATATTTATAGAAATGCTCATTATAGATGGAATCACTGTCCATAGAATGGAGAAAAGATAGAAGATAGTGGTGGAACACACCCAACATGTGAACTACTATAATTGCATCTACAATATGCATGAATTACAATTCCATTGAAGCCCAATACAAAGACTTTATACACTTCATACTAATCTACTTTAAAACTCTGCTATCCTCTACACTTACATAATATTCACAATTCTCATCAATAATACTTTTATATTCACTATCTACTTCATCGAGCACTGAAATGATCTTATACTTATATCCATTTCATCTGCAAACCTTTGTAACATCAATTAGGTTGACCTAATTAGATGTAACATGCAAAACATAATTTGTCAACTCAACATTCAAACATAAACATATTGTACCTTAATCACGAAAATATATAAAGCATTAAAATAGGTCAGGATGGAAATATAATATATCCCTTACAACAAATCAACACTTTTCAAAACTCCATAGCACCCTAAAGATACTAGGTCAGCACCAGTGATGAACTAACAAAATAATTCACAAATAGATCAATCACAAATAGAAACATGGACTTCCAAATTTCACACCACTTGGAGCACAAAATCTACTAACACTTGTAAACACCCACAAATCCGCAAGACCAGATACCATTCTACAGTGAAGTGTGGACTAATCAAAACATACACCTTGTACTAGCAACCACTGTCATTGGTAGACCTAATATTCTACCATTCATAACTTCTACACTAGAGGAAAAAATAATATGAAAATTTGGATTTAGTCTCATTTAACATCCAACAAAATTGCATTAAAACTGCAAAGCAAAATTCTTCAATGCAAACCAATACAAACCAAATTACTAGATTTCCTATACATTGAAAACATTGTCTTGACACTTAGCCAATTTTCCACTTCAATTGTTTGCACCAGATCAAACCTTCTTTCAACTAAGCACTGGATTGGCATGTTTATGCATGCTCATACTACACAAAATAGTTTTCACATCGATCTTCATACCAAACCATAGTGTTGGCATCAATAACAGCACTATACTTCCATACCATACAACTTACGCACATACCTCATGCTCATGTTTCTAATAAACATCTCAATGAAAAACACTTAACCTTTGAACACAATTTTTTTTCCTTCATTGTTGATTAGTCCAAATCATAAGCATTTTTATTTTTTTTTGTTCCTTCACTTTTTTGTTCTTGGAATGCATGTTTCCCTATCTAGTTGATGGACATTTGGACATTTGGATTTCCCAAGTTTTTACACTTTTCCATAGGATGGGTATCCATAGATATTAGGATTTCCCAATTCTCAATATATAGTTTGGCTATAAATTCTAATGAACCATATCATGTTTATTTTTATGGGTTTTTCTAAAGTACAAACTATTGATTATGTTAATTAAATTTTTTTGGGGGATTTTATGGTATCAAATATTGGGAGCTAGTGTTTGACCATCAACTATTTGCATTGATCACCCATTCAACTATAGTTTTGGAAAATTATTAAATATTTTTCTTGATGGGACTTCAGGAAATGTTATTACAAAAATTGATAATGGTGATGGAGGTAGTTTTTCAATTTTTTTAATATAAGTTAATTTTATTCTAGCACTCTTTGCTATTTTCCACTTAATATTGATAATAATATTCTAGCTTTATGGGTTTATTATTGGGAAATAGGATTCTTGAAGAGAATTCTAAATTCAAATGATGCTTCTTTCCAATTTCTTGGTGCTACATCTTGAATGAATATCATACAAGGCTAGAATTTTTTCTTCATGTTTTCGATTACTTTATTAAAAAGATAAGACATAATCAACCATACATTCTAATCCCAAACAATTTTCCAAGGTAAGGTAGTGAGACAGTATTTATACATTTGCAAATAATTACTCTTGATTCTCCTTGACAAGTTTTATTAATCTTTAAATTATGACTAGAAATTTTGAATGTTTTAAATATTTTTAGACAATTTGATAATTAGCTTTTTCCAATAATTCATAATATCCTTCTATACTCTTGTATTCCATCTGATGAATCTTTAAAGTGTTCTATGTATTTCATTTATATGTAGTCTCTCCATTTGATGAACCTTTAAAGTGTTCTATTTATTTCATTTATATTTAGTCTCTCCAAGTTCAACTCCATGTAAATTTTGGTGTGTATACTCCATGATATTTATTGGGTACTTAGTTTTTGGAAGCCAAGGTAAAGCCAACTTCTCTATTACATTTCTTATGATATACGATAAAATTTGAGTTCAACTTAACTTTATATATCTTTGATATTGTGTACATATTCTAGCTTACAAAATAGTTCCTATGAAGAAAAAGTTTTAAATAATATTCCATATGAATCTCATAAATACTTTTTTTCATTAAATTTACATATCTAGTAAAATAGTTACAAATTATAGTTTTTTCATATAACAACATTGTGTTTCCATGCATATAAATTCCAAAAATTTAAAAGAGGAGCTTCAAAAAAGACAAAGAGACGCTCGTATATAACTCCGGCTGGCAAACTAGATACTAATTGTTCAATGGAATCTAATTGTGTCAAAAAATAAGACTTTCAGCAAAATTATGTACTTAATTATATTATACAATGACATAGATATAGATTTATATTTTTTCTATAATCAATTATTTATTGTTCAACTTCATTTATGTTTTACCTTTAATTTTCTATTGGTGTATCCCTTGAACCTCTTATAGATGCAAGTGCTAGTTAATTGTGTAACGTATGCTTTGCATCATCACTTATACTCTTAGGCATGAAAAAAGTAACACAATTTTATTGACTAACATGTTAAGATTCTTCCCAAATGATAGACATCAATTGAATTCTTTGAACTAAAAGTGTCACTTAATATGTAAATGGCATGTCCATATGTATTTGTAATGATTATAATAACTAAATATAAAATTATTAAGCAACTAATTTTTTTATTATAATAAAAGCCATTCAACATAATATAACTTGTTATATTAATTCCTATAGTTTCTATCCAAGCGGTTAAACAAGAAGAGGTGTAGGAATGTTGTTGATCAATTCCGTTATGTTTGGAACAAATTTGCATTGTTCCAAATGTTTGGTTTTTACCTTGACTAACCCAAATCATCGATAGATATAGAGCCATGGAAAACAATCCGTGGTTGCTTCTCTGCGCTGAAGAATATTGCATGGCCTTCTGCTTTTCCACTCAAAAATGGATGACCATCTCTCTCTCTTTCCTCCCAACTCCTCTGGGAGAGAATTCCAGTGTCTCTGCAGAGATAGACATTGATGAGACTTGGGAGGTAATCAAAATTGTACAAGGAGGAACCGGTGATGACCCCTATTTGGTAGCCACGTCGGAATCCTCGGATGACGATGATAATTTCTCGATCCGAGTGTATCATCATTTTCAAAATTCATGGAGGATTAAGTCTGAGTTCGCAGAGAAAGAAGGGTTTCCAATAGATCCTTATAAAATTGTTTCTTACTGCAATGGCGTTATTTTCTTTCCGGCAGACCCGCCTATGACTATTGCGGGCTACAACATTAAAGGTGCTTCCATTAAGCCTGTGAGAATAGCTGCATTACACCGCCACACTCTTGAAAATGATAATTTGGATATATATTATATGACTGCATATGGGTTATCTGTTTTACTGGTAGTAAGGGATCCGTCAATTGGTTTGATTATCTTGGAGTTGTTTGAGGACGACAAAGATGAGTTGGTTTGGAAGAGGAGAGAGTTTGAAAAGATGACACCAACCTCTCTCCCTCACTACTTTGAGACAGGTTATGGGGAGGAATATCTTGTGAGAGATTATTTGTGTTTTATCACGTCAAATGGTAAATTTGTAGAAGGAGTCGCATATAATATAAAGGAAAGGTTTTGGCAATGCCTTCCTCAATGTGCACATATAAATTATTCTATGATTTGGTCATTTGAAGGTGGACAAATGATTTGTTCTAGGATTTTGTCGTTCCAGCCTAAACTGATGGCGAAAGGGTGGCAGTAAGGCTTCTGTACCAGTTTTTATTAATTCTGGATATGATTTCTTTTTAGAGTGGGATATATTTTTTTTAAAATTGAAAAGTAATGGATTATTCAAATAATAATAAGAGATATAGTTTAAAATAAGAGTTTTAAAATAATTTATTAATGGATTTAAATATAAATTATTATGATTATATTTATATTTTTTGGGGGGATAAATGTCTATTAGAATTAAAGAAAAATGATTGAAAATGTATTTAAAAAATAAAATTATTAAATTATTAAGTAATATTAAATACATATATAGATATATAAATTTATATTTTTTATTTTATTTTATTTGTAATATATTTGTTTTACTTTTTTATGTAAATCATTCATTTACAACTATTTTAATTTATTATTTTATTTTTATATATACTTTTGATTATTTTTTTTAATATATAAATAAAAATAGTTTTATACATCTAACAATTGTTTGTTTTTCTATATTTTTAGTTTGGCTAACTACTCTCTTTACTCAAATCTTGGCTATCAAATTTTTAATTACAATTAATAAATTAAAAAAATTATGAAAATAACAAATCAAAAAATTCTCAATTTCAAATTAGCAAAATAAAACTTACACACTTATACCACTACATTCCCCTTCTTATATCATTTATAAAGTAATTCTAAAGTGAATAAAATAAGTACAAAATTACTCTTCATAAATACATTTTGTATTTAGAGAAAAAGATAACTTTTTATATAAGATAACTTTTAAGTAAATAAAAACTTTTCAAATGGATTTAAAGTAAAGTGGATAGTATAAGTAAAATAAAAAAATCAATAGTACAAATAAATTAAAATAGTCTTAATTTATTTTTAAGGAAGAAAAATTGTTTCAATATTCTTATTATAAATGTATTTAAGATCTTTATACAAATAATTTTTAAATTAAACAATTATTTTAACTTTTAAATAAATATAATTCTATGTCTAATATATAATTAAAAGATATTAAATATTTAGAATGCATTAGATTCAGATATACATTTCCCTTCAAAAATTCATAAAATTTCTAAATCTAAATAAACATTATAAATAAATACATTTTAAATATTTTTTTATTTAATTAAAACAATTAATACTTAATTATCCAAATGAGCAATGATTTTGATACATAGTATTTTGCAAAATACTTAGTACAAATTTTGTGGCTTAAACCACTCAACACCCCAATATAGGTCCTTAAAATCTTTAAAAAAATAAATTAAATGATATTGGTTACATTTTTAATTGTTATAATTTTGATCGATTGAAATTTTACAAATTGGTCTATTCATCTTATTCTGATTTTTTCAAGGTCGAGTAATGAATTTTCTCATGACAATCAAAGTTTTAGTGGAGTTGGATGAGACAATAATTCAAGTTTCACTATTTTTAGTGGAGTGAAATGAATACTATATTATTAGTTGATAAATTATTTAGTAGCCACATAATGACAAGTATCTATTTTGTACGATTGTAATAAATTAATTTGGTCCAATTGTAATTGATGGATGAGTCATAACCTTATTATTATTCAATATATTAAATTATCAACTAATATATTAATATGTAACATATATAACATATATAATTTAATATATTAGATAATAATTTTATAATATTAAATTATAATTTTTAATAATGTGAAAGTTTTAATAGTTTAATAAATTTTTAATATATATTAGATTATATTATATCAAATTAACATCTAGTATATTAAATTAATTTTTGTGAGAGATGTTATCTTATTTTTTATTTATATTTGTAGTAAATTTAATTATTATTTTATTTAAAAACATTATTGGTTCACATAATTCATATGTTTAGTTTAAACATAAAATTATAATAATGAAGTAGATAAATTTTACTTTTGTTTAGTTTTTTATTATTTAATTATATTTTTAAAATTTAATATGTAAAAAATCATTACATTTATTTTCAAATTGTTTTAATAAATATTATAAAATCAACCTCCTTAAATTGTAATACCAAACTTATTTGACATTATAAAATTATATATTGTAAGAGTATTGTAACTTTATGAAATTCACAAACTAGACGTAAATATTATAAAATATTTAAATAATGTAAAAGATGTTAAAATATAGGGAATAAGTTTATTATTTTAAAAAGTAATTTACCATCATATTTAGTTCCTTCCTTGGCAAGAACTATAGTGTTGGTGTTGTACTTAAAGAGAGATTATTAGTTTGTATTGTAGCCAATCAAATGTACAAATTTTGTTACGTAAATTCAATTATAAATTATTATTATTTTCATACTTTTTGGCATGGTAGAAAAAGAATATTTTTTCTACAAAATGACAATCAATCGAATTTAAATGAGCTTTTGAAGTCCATTTAAAAATAATTTGGTGGGAAACTTGAAATTCACCCATGGACACATTAATATAATGGCTTACTAACAATGGTAAAAATAAAAGATGATTTAAAATACTTTAATTACTCCACTACATGTTGTCCAAGCTTCTTCCCTAATAAAAGAATTATTCTTTTTCTATTTATTTCTTCTACTACGACTATGTAAGGAAGAGAAACCCATGGTGGAAACACAACTCTAACTCTAGGTGTAGATGATCATTAACTTATGCTTTAGGTAGGGGGTGAAAAAAATCATAGAGGCATATCCTTTACTTCTGCTACACTCTTTAAGTCGATCTTTTTTTTCTTTTAGTATGGGAATGCATCCTTTCTCATACCTCTAGTTAAATTAGCACACCTTTAAACAAGTTTATCCTAAAGATCGCATCCAACATCTTAGGGTTTACAAGTTCACTATCCAATCAAAACCAATCAAATCCTAAAGTCTAGCATTGATCCAAAGTTCCTAAAAAATAAACACCCATATCATTCACCCCTTTCATCCTTCATCTCATAATTGGTCCTAAACACCTTAGAGGTCACTTTTGCAACAAGGTCAAAACGCAAGAAGAACATGGAATATAAACTTGATCCATACATCATAAGTGGTCTAAACCAACCAAACTATCAAAGCCTTACAATGCCAATTGATTTTCAAAACTTAGATTTATACAATCCATACATGGGATCATTATCTCCTACAAACCTCAATGGTACAACAAATGTGAGTATACTGAATCTAAATCTTGGAACACCTTTTCTGATGGTAGAATTAAATCCAAGTCCAAACTTACAAATCTATCAACCAAATACTCAATGCATGAGTCTTCAACAAAATAACATTATCCCACCAAATCTATACATGCCAAATGAGAATATACCAAGTACAACTATACCAAACATGAAAATTTTGAATCCACACTTGGTAAACTTTTGAATAGATATGTTTGCAAATCACACAAATGTTGTTCAAAATCCATCACACCCATATGTCCCCCTCACATTTCATAATACTAATGACCCATCATCACCATTTCAGGCAACCCCTCAAACCTCTCTCCCTACAACCTCACAAGGAGAAGGTGACCTATTTGGACCAGGGGACATTTTTAATCAAACAACATCATTTCCCCAAGGGAGCATGCCACTCACTTTCCCACCACTCCCACCCTTTCCATTAACATCTATATCATCTCTTGGTTTGGGGCTACCATCGCTACCATCACTCATCCAAAACATCCTCCCAACCATCAATCAAGGCATCATACCAAATCCTCCCCCCTTTCCATCGATATCACAACAACAAATGGAAACCATCCCCATAGCACAAGAAACCAACACATCATCTATCATCCCTCAAAACATGGTCTTGCAAGGACCAAGCATAACCATCGCACCTTCTACCACTCAAACTCCAAACATCAACACGATGGTGCCTCTTATCACCACAACAAGCACTATTCCAAAACCACCTCTACCACCACCACCACCCAAACCAAACACATCAAACCAATACAAAATTGTGTTGCAAGCCACTGAACAAGCTACTTATGAAAAGGCACTCCAACAAAACCAAAACTGACAAGCTGCACAACTAGTTGCTCAGTAAGTTGCACAAGCTGGTCAAGTTTCCCAAGCCACACTACAAGCCCAACAAGCACAATCCCAGGCTCAAGCACAAGTGCAAGCTCAAGCCCAATACCAAGCCCAACAATCAAATGGTGTTCAAAATCCCAACAAAATGTTAACGACTCCACATATCGATCCAAGTCAACAATCACATGATCAAGACCTATCCATCAATGAACACATGGAAGATGTTTCTATCTCATATGAAGATCAAATCAGCATACATCAAGAGTCACTTTTTGATCATGATAAGAATCCCTCAACAATATCTGACAATGATCTATTTCAAGGAGTGTTAACATTATTTGATCCTGTAATCAACAATCCATTGACCAATGATCATGTTGAAAATGTCTCTACATCACCTAATAAGTTAGATGGCATATCTCAAAAAAAAATTCTAAAGCATGATCAACATCTCTCATTAAAGTCTAGCAATTGTTCTTTCCAAGACATATTGACATCCTTCGACTTCATGATTGTTGATATTGAAGGAATCTTCAACTCAACACTTTTTCCAAATTCGCTCAAAGATCAAGAGGATATTGAGCCACTTCCTATGCCTAATGAAGATATCCAAGAACCCTTTGTAAGCAATCCATCCTTTGAAATTGGCCCATGTCAAGAACTTGATCCAAAGCATGTCGAAAGTAATTTAGAAATCATTCAAGATCAAGAATTTGTATCCCCAAGTTACTACAATAATCTAATGGATATTCTTCTATGTATACAAGATGATCATATCCACATAACACATACTCGTCCATCTAACCATGAGATGCTTTATGTGGATGGACACGTAGATGATCTTCATTTAGAACAAGATTCCTTTACTCCTGATATTATTACACAAAAGAGCAGGTTATTGATTCCTATAGTCAAACTGAGTTGTCAACATCAAGATTAGATATATCCCAAATTCAGACTAAGGACATCATGTATGAAGATATCCAACATTATCCAGTCAAAGAAACATGTCAGACAGAACAGGACATTCTGGAGTTAGCAGAGTAGCAAATGGAAATAACATCATCTGCAGTTGTCATTTATCAGAGAATGCATACTAAACAAGACATCTCAAAACAAGAAAAATCAAGGAATGAAGGTGCTGCTATCACCATACTGGGGGAAATTTTTTATCAAGAAAACGTCAACATAGGGAGCATAAAGAATCTTTTTGATGAAACTGATGATAATACTACAACTAGCCACATCATGAATCTTCATCCACCGATCACCCCATCCATGAATTGGGACCAACTTCAAAAGAAATATTTGAATCAAATCACAAGGAATGTTATCAAAGAAAAAGAAGCTAAGAATCATATTGAACAAATCAAATACATATGGATACCAAAGAATATAAAGAAATACTATGCCTATCAAATTCCATTTGTCAAAGAAACTATGGGGAAAAATAAAAAGGGAAAAGTCTTTATCAAAGATGTCCACAAAGGAAAAAGCAGGCTTCTCAAGCAACATACAAAGTATATCAAGCAGTTGGTCCTAATTTCATGTACACTTTTGTATCCACCCATCATTTCTCATCTTCCCAAGTTTGGAGAGTCAAAGGTTCCAAACTGTCAACCAATCCATTTTTTATCCCTAAACACACTCCATCCATGCCTCCATGCATGGTATCCAATTCTCACATTAACCATGTATTGGTAACAAACCTTCATTGTAAGGATTCATAAGGAACTCTATTGTGATGTGCACATAAAGACAAAGTTAACTTTGCTATCAATAAAGTAGATTACCTGAATCTCAAAAGTTTAATTCAAGTGCACGTATCTTGGCAAAACAACTTAACAACTTCTTTAGGAAAGATATCGATGGCGCATTATGACAGAAGCATCTACATTGACACCACCAAGTGGTTTAGCATGAGCTTAAAATCTCATAGAAAAATGCAAAAACATCAAAAAATAGAAAAAACCAAAAAATAAAATAAAAGAAGGATTGAAAATAGTAAAGAGAAAAATCATCGTCTAGTGAAAACCGCACGGGTGGCACTTTGGATAGGTACCATGATGAAAACCTAGAAAATAGGCATCATGTGTAGAATCAAGCATTTGTGTGTTCCAGTTCAGGTGAAAGCATCTCATCCCATCCATAATCCAGCATTCCATCCATCTCATCCATAATAAATCCATTTGCCCATGAACCATTTATCCAATCCATCTTTATCCATCTGCATCCATAGTCCAAATTATCTTGACCTTGATGAAATTTTGGTGCACAATTTTCATTTTCTTATGGTAAACATCTTGGAATGGGTCATTTTCATTGATCCTATCCTACCTAGCATTATCTGAGCCATGAAGCATTATCCAAATAAGCATACTTTGTTCAAACACCTTATCTTATCGCAAGATAATCCTTGGCATTCTTTTGCATGCTTACCATATACATTCATCCATACACCTATCCAAGCATCCACCCATGACATTCCATACATTGCTAGACACTGGGGGTAGATATTTACATCTTGCTTCAGGAATAAATCTTGATCTATATCTTCCAACTTCTGTGGTGATCCGAACATTGGAAAACATGAAATCAAATTGGTCAAGCACTTGGGAGCAAAAATCCAAATCACTAGCCCATGGCATATTTTGCCGAGAAGACATTCCTTATCAATATTCATCGAACATCGAACATCAGTCCAAACAATCACTATCATTCACATCTAATGCGTGATTCAACATCACATCAAATCATCCAAAACAAATTTTGTTTCAAACCAAGCTTCATCAATCTTGATCAAATCAAATCCAATCAATCCATCATCATCTTGAGATATCTTTCCCAATCCTTGTGTTCCTTAACACTATCCTGGCATCGTTGTGTATCCTCAACAATGTTATCATCATCAATCCTGCATCATCTTGGGATATCCATCCTAATCCTTGTGCTGCTTAACATTATCCTTGCATTGTTGTGTATCCTCAACAATATTATCATCATCAATCCATCAATCTGATCAATCAACCTTAGCTTATTTTTTAACAAAATCCCAAAACAAAGCACTGATATTGTCACACACATCCATATCCAAAACTTCAAAATCATGCAAAAAATCCAAAAACATTCAAAATATGTCAAAATCCAAAAAAACTAAAAAAACCCCAAAACAAATAAAAAAATTGGTCATCCAAACTACGTCATCTCTGAGCTTAAACATTGGCAAGGATAATCTAAGTTGATCATCCCCCAAGACACAAAAACACAAAAAAATTAAAAAACACATAAAATCAAAAAACATTCATAAAATCTCAAAAAAAAAAACACAAAAACATTGGAAAATTGGAAAATTAAAACATTTGTAGAAATCTCAAAAATACCAAAAAAAAAGCCTCAAAATATTTCAAAAAACATCAAAAACATCCAAATATTTGAAAAAAAAAATCCATCTGTCTCATCTTGGTTTCACCCGCAATAATCAATCATCCATAATAAATCAATCGTCACCTTCATCCTTTGGTAGCACAAATAAAAAAAAGTACAACAATCAGCAAAAGAAAACTTCAAATGTAAAATCAAAATTGAAACAACAAACCTTTAAGGAAAAATCAAACTCTTGATCATTTTCAAACATGTCAATCGACTTTATATCAAAAGCATATCAATCAAATTATCAACCCATCATCATCCTATACAATGCATGTCCTAGGATATATCATTCTGACAATGGGCATCATTTTGGATATCACTTTTGATACTTATCCTAAACAAAACACATCCCATTGGCTAGTGGTATGAAGAACATTGACTTGTTTGTGTACTTGATCTTTTCTTTTTGATTTATCTTATTACGCTCACTCCAATGACCTCTCAATGATGTCTAATCAAAATGATTTAGAGAGAAAGGAATGGGGCATCGATCATTATATTTTTTCTATTGTGCTTGTTGGAATTTTTTGTAATATAACTTGGTGAATACTTTCTTTTTTATGTGCATCCTAGTAAATTTTCTATATGTCAGGTGTGAACAAGAATACACCTATATGTTTGTCAAGTCAAAGTCCATTGCACTAGGTGTAGTGCCATCCTAGTTCTTTATACCTTAATGCATCATGCCTACGTGTGTTATCAAACATAAGGTAGTTGTCCCTTTTAAAATCCCAACTCCTCGGTAAGAAAACCATCGTCATCATCATCATCATCATCATCATCATTATCATCATCTCTAATAAAGTTGGCTTGTTGGTGTCTCTTGTCATCATCTTATTTTCTTCTTACTTCCCTTCACTCTAACATGGTACTGTGACAATTAATCATAAATCCTCATCATATATGCATCCATCCTACATCCACAAACCATTTTCATCATCATATCATCCATTACATATAAACATCATAATCATCTCATTTATATCATCAATAATGTAATTGTCATGGTACAAATCAGGATTAAGTGTGTGTAATATATCAAAGTAGGCATGAGGCTACCCATGGTCGATGAATATCTACATCATCAAATTTGTCTACATCAAATATTTGAGTTAAACTGATCTTGAACCTCTTTGTCAAGAGATCGACCCTCAAACAAAACCTTTGCATCTAATCTCTCGAGGGGGCAATATACCAGCGTAATTCTTCATTCACTGGGGCAGCAGTGGGGCATTTGAAAAAATCAAAAAAAAATTGAATTTTGATCAAGACAATTTATTCTTTGAACCAACGCAACAAGTACATTGCTTCAAAGAGGGGAAAAATATAGACACATAAAATGTACATGCAACTAATCCTGATTTTACTAACACCAATTCATCCTGAATCATCTCTCTGCTAATCATTTAATTAAATAATCTATATTTAATTAAATTCATCACATTTCATCTCTTAATTAAATAAATAATTTTTTATCTGATTAAGTCATCATCTCCTATTAATTAAATAAATCACTTTGTTTAATTAATCCTATAGTCCCTCTTTTAATTAAATAATTCATTTTATTTAATTAATCTCTAAAGTCATCTCATTTAAATTAAATAAATTAATCTTTATTTGATTTAAAGCTAACACCATCCTCTTTAATTAAATAAATCAAATCTTATTTAATTAAGTCTAAAATCATTATTCATTTCTCATTTTGATTTATTTAAATCCAAAAATCTAAATCAAATGGTCAAATCAACTAATCTCCTTTAAATTAATCAAATCCTGATTAATCTTAGTCTTAATCCATCAAATCCCCTAGATTTTGCAACTTGCACATGAAAATCAATTTAATTGATTTATAAATCATTTATTTTCATTCAAAAGGGCATCAAGATGGAATATTCTTCAAATTTTGATTTTCCCTCCCACATGTCTTATCCTCCAACATGGCATTAAATCCTCTTGCATTGTCTCTTACATGTCTCCCACTTGGCATTTAAGACCCTTTCACCTCATCCTTCAAGCCATCTTTTGAATTTGAATCCCCCTCCTCTTTGCACATTCTCCAAAATGTGCACATCCTTCATCCATCCATCTTTTGACAAGTGGCACCTTGTCATTGGTTGAAGATTAGTCCAACATTGCTTCATTTGGGGCATTCTTCCATCTCAATATTCTATAAATAAAAAGATTTATTCCTCATTTGATCATCCAAAACTTGAGTAAACTTACTATACTCATTTAATTCATAGTAATTTTTATCCAATTTCATCCAATCTTAGCTAGGTTATGCAGATTTTTATTTTGGAGCATATTGGAGGTCTTCATCAAGTGGATCACTCATCATCATCAATCATTTTCATCACACCATTGGAGTTGGGAAAGGGCCAATTTTCACATCAAATTTGGACCAACTCCATCAAGAGATTAAGAGTTTGCTTTATTTTAGAATAAGATTTGATATCTTTCTTTTAAGTTTGTTGTGTTCTTCATTTCATTCCTTTTCTTTTGCATTCAAATGAATTTCTTGAGGAATCTCTATTCTATCTTTCACTTGATCTTATTAATGCGTTATTTTTTTGTGTTCTTGCAAGTATAGGATATTGAGTCACAGTTAGATATTTTATGGTCCTATTCTTCAAACAAATTTTAATAGAGGATGTTCCTTGCAAAGATATTTTGTTTTTATTTTGGTTTGGTATTTTATTCAGCCATTCATAGGAAGTTTTAAAACCCTCAATCTACCACTAAAGCACAACCCTTATACTCCTATATATATATTGTCAAACCAAGTTATTTATATTTTTCCTAGTTTTTGCAGTGGTCAGTTAGCTTTATCACTTCAAAACATGATGCCTAGGAATAAGGTGTTTTTTTTTCACCACAAAACAAAAACCCTCTAAAACCTCTATCAAACTCAAGGCCAATTGCATTAAATGAGCCCTTCACTTCAATAAATAAGTAGGACTCAGCAAAAAAAGTGTACTTGAAAATCAAGAATGAGTCAAAAGGGGTACCAAACATTAAGTAACCTAAGATTGTTTGCTTAAATCCCAAATTTGCATTTCAAAAATTAGAAAATGATAAGAACCCCTTTCAAAAACTCAAAAAATCATCTCCTGATTTATTGAAGGATTTTTATTTTATTCACATCATAAAATTAGAATAAACACTTGAAGTTGGCCTGTGAAAGAAAAAAAACATTGGTGTGATGCTTTTATGGAGGACAAACAACCTCATATTATTGGGAATTGAGAATTCGAGAGAAACATTCATCAATACTATGTGTGATAGAATTGTTAGAAACCAATATTAGACATGCAAACCAAAAAACCTTCCACAAAAGAGAAAATAAAAAAAAGAAAGCTATTGCAAAAAGATGTGCAAAATATTATTATTCAGGAAATCAATAATTACATGACATGATTTCTTTATAAAAGCAATGTATGCATAACCCTAATCTTATTTTGAGCAACAAGATAGCTCAACAAGATAAAGATAACAATAATTAACCTAGGAATTAAAGTATTACCTAAGTAAACATATGCAAACTGTGTAATTAAATAATTAATTACACCAACACCCCCCCATAAGTGCAACTTAGGGAAACTAAAAAAATCATGCACCTAAAACTAAGATGAATGCAAGAAAGCATGAATGGGTCTTGGAAACAAGGCTTGATTAGGTACCCATTTAGAAATGCAATAATGAGGTAGAGAAGGAAAACCCAGTGGGACAAAACCCCCCTACAATGAGATGACTACTGCAAAGAAGCACTAGAAGAACACTGTGGAATAACACTAGAATCACAATTCGGAAAGCAAAGAAAGATACTTCTATTTACAAGAAACTAAATGAGAGTCATTGAAGGACTCAGGTAGAATCATAATAATGCAACAGTAGACCCAATGCCATAGAACACTAGAAAACTCACAAACTAGAACAACCCTAGAATCTGTGAAGCAATAGTAGATGAAATTATGACATAATCTGGAAACTGTGTATCTCGATGCCAATTCCAAACTGAGACTAAAAATTTTCCATGGGATCAAGTACCATAAAGACTCTGGAACATTAACCATAAAAACATTTTCCTCTAACTGAGATGGATTAGAACCAATGTGGATCAATAACCATAGGCTCCCAATCTAAAAACCCTTCCACATAAAAGAAAATTAAAAAAAGAAAAGCTATTGCAAAAAGATGTGCAAAATATTATTATTCAGGAAATCAATAATTACATTACATGATTTGTTTTATAAAAGCAATGTATGCATAACCCTATTCTTATTTTGAGAAATAAGATAGCTCAACAAGATAAGGATAACAATAATTAACCTACAAATTAAAGTATTACCTAAGTAAACATATGCAAGTGTAATTAAATAATTAATTACACCAACACCCCCCCATAAGTGCAACTTAGGGAAACTAAAAAAAGAATGCACCTAAAACTAAGATGAATGCAAGAAAGCATGAATGGGTCTTGGAAACAAGGCTTGATCAGGTACCCATTTAGAAATGCAATAATGAGGTAGAGAAGGAAAACCCAGTGGAACAAAACCCCCCTACAATGAGATGACTACTGCAAAGAAGCTCTAGAATAACACTGTGGAATAACATTGGAACCACAATCTAGCAAGCAAGGAAAGATACTTCTATTTACAAGAAACCAAATGAGAGTCATTGAAGGACTCAGGAAGAATCATAATAATGCAACAGTAGACCCGATGCCATAGAACACTGGAAAACTCACAAACTAGAACAACCCTAGAATCTATGAAGCAGTAGTAGATGAAATGATCATAGAATCTAGAAACTGTGTATCTCGATGCCAATGCCAAACTAAGACTAAAACTCTTCCATGGGAACAAGTACCATAAAGACTCTAGAACATTAACAGGTATGTACAGGATCATCATGGAAAAAATAGGCCCTCAAGTGGCAAAAAAATAAGAAAAATTAGAGTAAGGAAACTTGACGTAAAAATTTGAATAAGTTATCTCTATTATTTAAAAAATGTGTAAGAATAGAATCTGTAGCAAATTGAATGTAGTTTCTAAACTACTAGGTTTGTTTAAAAATAAATAAATCTATTTGGTGAAAATTTGAAATTTCAATACAGTAGTACTTAAATTTCAAGGAAAAAATAAGGAGGTGTTTGTTTGACCACCCTAACCACAATAAAATGATAATATTTTTTTATAAGATTTTAGATATAAGTAGAGGACTTGTTGATGGTGTTTTCTGCACAGCAACAACTCAGACATAATGCAATATTCTATCTCTCTTGAAAGGTTATTTTCAACAACAAATTACGGAAAATCACCCCAAGGTCTCTCGGGTGTCAAGTCACGACAATGCATAAACAACTCAGATAATATGTGAAAATGCTGGTAATCACAATCGGACCTTACTACAAGCAAACTGTACCTTTCCAATTTATCAAATTATGCAATATGATGATCTCAAATCCTAAATCTAACTAAATGATAAAGAAATAGCAAAAGATAAGGGTGCAAGAACATGACGAGATCTAAACTATTCCTAGAATGAACAATGCAAATAACAGATATCTGGAATGGACCAATCTCAAGTAACCAATTCTTGATCAACCCACAATGCAATATCACAAGAACGGTGCAATCTTCTGAGGTATATAGATTTTCAAATCATAGATATTCATCTACAATCGAACTTAAGCATATATAAATGTATGGTCCAGGTTGACTTCACCAGCCTACTACAATCAGATAGTTACTGGGAGTATAGACCAAAGATTGCTACAAACATTCCAAATATGAAATCATGAACATCATTCACCAAACTAATTTAATTCTTAACACTAAACCTTAAATCTTTAAGCAATTTGAAAGATGAAACAACAGGAACCATGCAAGATAAGCTAACACAAGAGATTTCACCAGGAAAACCACAATGTCTTCAATTGCATTAGATCATCAAAGTGCTGCAACAATTCCACTATTCTGTTTACAACACTTGCTTCAAGAAATTCACAAAATTGCTCTAACTCCTTTTCTCTAACTTAACTCTATTATCTCCTCTTTCTAATTTCTAATGTCTTTACAATGAGGTGGGAATGCCTTTTATAGCAAATTCTCAAGACATGTTGGCCCAGCCAAACATTTACAAAATAAGAAGAACCCAAACAAGTCGGCCTTAGGAATTGCAAAATAAGGCATACATTAAATGTCGATATATCATCAAGGTCGGCCTAGGCACAGTCCCCAATGTAGTTCAGATCAATACATGCCCTATGATAATAGGGAAGCACAAATCTCAAGATGGCATTAACTACCACCTCCCTTATCCTTGTTCTGGGCCAACGATCCTTGAACCCTCAAAAACACTTTATCTAGCTCGATGATAGGTGGCAAGAGCAAGATCTTAAGTCTACATTTAATGGAATCAATCTCCTCCTTTGACTGCTCAACAGTCTTATCCCAATCGTCTTTGTGAGATTGATACTTATCCATTACTCCCAAATAAGTTGCTACATCATCCAGCTGGTGACCTGTTATGACATTCTTAGAATCAAGAGCATACAGATCATGCCACCATTCCCTTAACTACTCTAGGCTTAGATATTTAGGAGCAATCTTCCTCCTGCCTGTCATAACCTCAAAAAATGTAATGCAACCCTCATAGACACTAGTTAAATCACAATCTATTGATTTCTTTCATTTCTAAATCTTCCTTATGGCCTTCTACCAAATCTACAAAGCCTCAAACCATTCCCAAGGCTCATTAAGTCTGGAGGAAGGAAGGATCCCATCTGCAGCCAACTGATCTTTACCATATTCCATGATGACTTTGGATTTATATAGTAGAAGGTCAATGTCTTCCTTATCCTGGGATAGCACATATTCCAACAATTCCTTGGCTCTGACTGCATCCTTTCCAACTGAAAGGATCTCTTTGATGGCATTGTCTCCTTTTACCTACACATCCTTCAACCATTCCGTTGTAGTTTGAGTAGAGGCTTTCATTTTCTCAATCTCAGAAATAGTTTCCTTGGGTAGGAAACCGGGAGTAGCAGAGGAAGAAGGGTGAAGAGATTGCAGAGGTTTCATCACCTCTTCCAAACATTTCTTAAGTCTTTCATTTTCCTTTCTCAGCTCATGCTTGGTTTGAGTCTCCCTCCTTAATCTGTCAACTATCACAGCACTGGACCCTTCATACTCCTCAATATCTTGCCCCATGGATGCTGGTCCAAGGTTAAAAGTCTGCACATTATAATCTTCACCAGTGACATCTTCTCTAGTCTTGTCTGCAGTAGGGGTGGCAATGTGGATTACTCTGTTATTTACCTCATCCCTTTCTATTCTTGAAACCACCTTAGCTGCCTTCTTCTTCTTACCTTTACCGATCTTAGACATCATCTCATCCCAATCCAAAGGAGTGTCCTCAACAACTACCTGTTTCTTTCTTGTGATATCCTTTTCAAGCCAATCTGGGACAATAAGTTCTACCTGGATTTCTTCTGTTTTCACCTCTTCATGTTGCTCTGTTGTTTTATCTTCTTCCTTTTCAGGGAGCTTCTCACCTTGATCACCTACTTCAATCTCCACCTCCTGCACCAGTGATGGGGTTCTAACTATTGTTACCTTTGGTTGTCTAGGGGGAGGAGGGCCGACTATGGTGACCTTTCTTTTGTGGGCGGTGGCATTGCATTCATGGGCCTTTCTAATGGTGACTATACAAACATGTTCATCAGTTGTTCTAATGTGATGTACAATAGGTCCCCCAAAATAGTCATATCCAATATGGGAATAGTTGGCTCAACTATTGTTATTTGTATTTGACATAGAAGGGTTTCCAGAACCATGATCCTGTAGTGGGTTCTTATGTATTGTATGATCCACATTAGAAGCAAATTATGGTCCAACGAATTCAATGATACACTTTTCAATAAGGTCTTGTACCATATTTTTCAATTTTCTACAGGAAGAGGTTTTATGTCCTTTTATTCAGTGATAGTCACAAAATGCGTTATCATCCCACCAAGATGGTTTAAGCTACCTAGGGTCGTATGGTTTGGGGTCCTCAAGTGTGATGAAAACATTCTGAAGGAATTTCTTGAGAACTTCAATAGGCTCACCCAAGAGAGTGTATGTACATCCTATAGGGAATTGTTTGGGTTGTCTAGGTTGCCTTTGAATTTGATTTTTTTTATTTCCTTGATTATTCTGATTTGTCTAAACAACATTAGCAGCATAGGTTTGTGTCATCATCTGTGTGTTTTGTGGTTGTGTCCCTTTTATAGTAATCATAGGACCCACAGCGTTGATAGCCTTAGCATTGACTACACCATCATTGGTGACATGTTTGTTCTTAACCCAGTATTTTTTTTTCCAACAAGAGCATGGTTTGCATTTGTGTTTTTAGGACCATATTCAGTTTTCCTTCAGCTATGAGGGCTTGTTCAACTAGGTTTGCAAAATTTGTACAACAATGGACATGTAAGCCATTTTTTAGTGGGCCTAGGAGTGTTTGTACGAACATATCCACTTTCTCTTTTTCTAGAATATCTATGTGACAATGACTTACCAAGGCTCTCCATCTTTGGAAAAATGGCATGAAAGTATGACCCACCTCTTCTTGCATGAGTTGGCATAGGTTGGTGATGGAAGTGTCTGTGTCAATGTTGTATGTATAATTTTGCACAATTTTTTTGGCAAGTTCTTTCCATGATTGAATACTAGGTTGTAATGTGTAGAACCATTCTAGCACTGGGCCAGTGAGACTTTTAGGAAATAATCGCATTAGTTATGTGTGTTCATGTTTAGTATTGACACAAATTGTGGTGAATTTGTGAAGATGTTCAAGTGGATTTTTTTTCCCTTGTATTTGGTGAAATTGGGTGTGACATAACCAGGTAGAAATGGTGGCATGTACAAAGTCGTGTCAAAAGAATAAGGACATAAGTCATAGGAAATCGGTGTCCTTTTGTCAGATGTTTACATATTTTCCATCTGTTTGTGAAGGTTATCCACTTTAGCTAGCAAGACACATACTATGGGATCATTGGTCACCTAAAATTTTGGATTTGATTGTAACACATATTGTTGCAAGATGTAAGGTATGTGCTAATTAGGTACTTGTTGGTATTTCCAATTTTGAGTGGGAATTTGCTGGTGAGTATGAATTTGTGAAAAATATGTGGGAATATGTGACCCAACCATGTGTGTCTATATTTGAGGCATCTAAAATCCCTAACCCATTTGATTTCCAAAGGTATGCATTGGTTGTGTCATTTGAGTTCCTTGTACATGTTGGAGGAATTGTATGTATGACATGTTGGGGTTTGGCCTGTGGAAGTGTCCATCAGGATCATTCAAGACCAATTCTTCTACAAATGAAGCTATGTCATGGTTTTGAGTGGTAGCATCTTCTCTCAGCTAGTACTTGTCCATTTTGGTCTCTCTATATGAATTTTTCAAAAAGTGGATTTTGAAAGGAAGTTGACATGCTCATGGATGATTGTATGTTCAAATTACCAAATGATTCGTCATAAATCCAGTCATTGGGATTGGTGTTGGTTTTGGTGTTTTTGTCAAAGTCTTGTCCAAAGTTTTCCATTTGTCTTTTCTTTCTTTGAAGTCTTGTTTCCACCATCAAGGAAATGCTCAAATGAAGATGATGACAATGCAAGTATGACACTAGTCTATGTTTTTGTCTGTTTGTGTGATAAAGGTTGACGATGTGAAGAGATAAATATAATGTCAATTAAGAAAATGGAAAAGTGAAAAATGAGAACTAATGAGGAAACTAATGCAAGGTCTAGGTTCAAAATGACAACTAGGATGAACGATATTTTTGGATTTTTTGTAGAAATAAAGTATGCAAGGTAGGAACTAAAATGAATGTAATTTGGAGACAAGAGTACCTAAGCACTCTAAGCTTAATCTTTTTTTTCAATTTCAGTTACCAAAGGACTTCTTGAAAATGACAAAGTGACAAGGTCAAGATGACTAGTGATTTTTCCTAACTAGACTATTGAGTTGTAAATCCTCACAAAAGGTGGCAATGATTGAAGATAGGAATAATGATGAAGTCCAAGATTTTGTAAATTGTGATAAAGTTGGCCCCAATCCAAAGTATGCAAAAATGAAAATCTAGGGTCAAACTAATGCTGAAAACATGATTATGAAACCTAAGGGATGAAATTAAAAATTTAAAGGTCTAAGCCTAAGGTCAAGAGTGCAAACTAATTGATGAAAGATAAATATTTTGAGCAAATTGAAAGTTGGTTTCTGATGGAGACCTCTTGGAAAAGAAAAGTGTTTGATAGCAGGCTGAAAGTGTTTACACTCAGATTTGGCTTTGTATCAGGGTTTTGTTTCTGTTAGGAAAATGTGCCATTTGAGTCATCAAATGCATCATATTATTGTAAATGCATTTTAGTTTATGTGAATGTGGTTCTAAAATTAATAAATGTTACAGAATTTGAAAAATGTGATGCTGTAAAGTTTAGATGTGTTACAACACAATCATATGCGATGTTTATTTCATTAGATGCGGTTTAATAGAGTGATTGCATCTCAGAAATTTTCAAATGCATTTTAGGATAGCAGATGCAGTATAACAATTGCGTCATAGGTTGTAAAAAGTGAGTTTTCTGATGTATTGAGGAAAAAATATTATCTGTCAAAGGTCGAATGTTTTTGTCCAAATTTGTGAATGTGGTGAATAGTGTTTGAAAATATAGAAAGCACTTGACAAGCACAATTTTTTAGTGTAAGAAAACGTACGTAAGAAAAGCACGATCCTAATAGGCCAAGGGTTTATATACTTAGTATAGCCCACCGATATACCCTGGATTGGTGTTGAACACCTCTCCTTCTCGAGAGCAGATAGCTTAGAAGTTTGGTGGCACTGGCTCCCCTCCACGACACTCACTTCTACAAGCACACCAACTTTAGATTCTTGGGTAGTCACTTCCCAAGAACTAATATCTCTACTCAAGGGAGTCAGTACTGAGTATCTTCAGGCATGATACTATACCCTGTACTATACCAAGCAATGGCTGAAAATGGTTGGCTTCTAAAACAATAGGTGTCTAGTTAGGGCATCCATTCGAGTGGGAACACATGGGGTGAGAGATTAATCACTGATTAGGTGGCACTCCATCCTGAAGAGGTTACACTCAACAAGGTTTATGGGAGTACTACTCTGTCTGTGTGACACATCTGCACTCATGGTACTTGAACATTCCTCAAGCACCCATTTTATATTCCGGCTGAAAGTGGCTTGGCTTTAGCCTATTACCAGTCGGGTTGTCCCTTAAGGTGAGTACTTTTTCCCTTAAGGAAGACCCATTTCTAGAAATAATAATCATTTCTCTTACACCCAGGATCACTTGAAAGCACAAGGGGATAAGATACTTCGATTATTAAGTCGTGAAGGTTACAACAAATAAAGTGGGTTTGGCTTTATGATCACCAAGTTTTCACAAGGTGAGAGCATAATCACCTACCACTTTCAACCATAATCAAACACTTGAAAAAAAACTTTCATTTTAGTGCACCAATAGAAATCTTCCTAAACTAAAAATCATAGACAGATGATTTGAAAGATTAGTCTTTGACAAATGTAGTTGCAAAACCACACATTAGTAGTTTGGATAATTGTCTTCAACCCATGAATGTTGCAAATCAACACATTAGTTTTTTTATAAAATTCCTTCGACACATGAGAATCCTAATGCCACATGCTGCAACTAGACATTAGCAACCAGAAAATCCTATTCTAGAGGATGCAAAAAAGTAGCAATACACTAAAATAGTAAAAATGTAGAAATCTTGAAAAGATCATCCGAATAAAAAAATTGAATAGGAAAATGCATTATGATAGAGCGAATGCATCACAATAATTTATGTTAGAGTTTACCAACCGAATGTGTTATCTTTGCAAACAAATGCATCATAAAACCTCCAAATGCATCACGATTATGTCTTATGTGTCACAAGAGGTCACAAATGTGGTCTGATGGTTTAAATGCATCATTTGTTTTATCGAGTGCATCGCGACACGGTGAATCTAATGTAGGATGATTCAAATGCTATGTTTATAAACCTATAGCTACAAAATAGAGACAAAAAGTCATACAAAAACAAAAAAAATGTACTGAAAGATGTCGAGTTCACCAAATGTATCTCTAGAAATTTTATAGTTAATAGATTAGAAGTTGTAATCCAAAATCCAAAGAAATAATGGAGTGCAAAGGAGAAAAAATAAAAAATAAATGAAAATCTTTTACCATAAACCTTCAATCTCCATGGCTAACCTCCATTATACCTTCTAGCTTGCTGCAAACTGAAGTTTTCCCTTAGATTCTTTAAGCAACCTATGAAAATGTCATGTCCTATGCAAGTTTTGAAGGATTTTCTATATTGATGGCTATTTAAATGACTCAAAAGTATGCAGAGTATGAGAGAAGATGACAACAAAATGAGAGCCAAAAAATTCACATGAATGCTTGAGAGAGAAAAAAATGAAATCAAACTTGCCATTTAATAAGAAAGGGTAATTTTGAATGAATGGACAAGATTGAAAGGAAAACAAATGGACTAGATTGAAAGTTAAGATAAGGACAAGATGGCTACAAAAAGGCTGGAGAATCAAATTGGTAAACAATCATTTGAATTTTGCATGGAAAATGGCATCTTTTGAATTAAAAATCATTTTAATTCAAAAGTGGAGAATCAAATGACAATAGGCAATAAATGCCCATTTTCTACTAAAATAAGAAATTTTAATTATTTTAAATAAGTAATCATTTTTTATTTAAAATGAGGAAAGTGACATGTGGCCATAATTAAATAAATTAAAGAATTTATTTAATTAGAAGAGGAATATGTAAATTATTGACATATTTAAATAAATAAACAATAGATTTATTCATTTAAATAATTTAGAAGAATTAATGAATAGAAATAATTAAATAAATTAGGAAGTTTATTTAATTATAAGGGGACATTAGATAATTGGCGACACATTTAAATAAATAAATAAAATTTATTTATTTAAATAATCAGGAAGAATAAAGAGACATGAATTAATTAAATAATTCAAAATTATTTAATTAATAGATGAAAATTGAGCAAATGACATAATTAAATATTTTTATTATGCTAAGGATGAATGTGGTGAAAAACAGAGCTTGCAGGCCTAGGTCAATTTTTAGTGTCTACACTAGGAGTAGGAGCTCTTGAGATCCCAAGGTCCACAACGAAAGTGCTATCACAAGAGGCCATGAGTCTAGAACTTCATCTCAATAATTTATTATCAATGTGGCACCAAACACTCATACAAGTACCACAAAGGATGGAGTGAATGTAAATGCAATGCAATCTAGGAGTGTAAAATGTAAATAACAAAAATTCTGCAAACTAAAATAGACAAATAATAACAAAGGATAGAAATACAGTAAATTCCTAGAAAATGCCTGAAACTGCTATCTAAAATGTTCAAGTGGACTAATTCGCCCCAGGTGGTGAATGAGTCCAAGTATGATATAATTTTTGTGTTTTTTAGAAAATTTAAAGTGAGTAATGCTTTTTAGATTTAAACTATGACATAGAAAATTGGACCCTCTTGACAAAAGAAATTATTTCACGTCTAATTGGACTGACTTTTGAGTCTCTTTGGATAATTTATCCTTCAAAACAACATTTATAGGCCACTAAGACCCCTTATTTTTTTTCTAGAGGCTTGTTTCACCTGAGAAATCACCTAAAACCTAACAAACAACACTTAATTCTCTCATATCTCAAAAACCCACCTTCAAAAATTAGTAGTGGCACCCATTCGCCACCTTGGACGAATGAGTCCCCTATAGTGGGACCCATTTTCCAAGGGTGGCGAATGAGTCCCTTTTTTAGGAAAAATTCAATTTTGAGTGGGACTTTAATTAATTCAACTTAATTTTTTGGTGAATGTCAACCTCTTAGGTCTAAATAATACGAAAATTAGGTGTTTTTTCCTATAAATACTCATTTTAAGTCATTTTACACATCTTTTAGTTATTTCACAAAATAATTGCTAAATTCAAATCTTCTACAACAAGTTTCATTAGTAAAATTTGAAGTTTTAGGGCAACAAACTAGGGTTTTGTAGGTCTTCAAGCTCACTCTTTACGTCAAGATTCAACATTGTAAAGGGTTGATTATGGATTCATATGGTGAATCATGGAGAAATCTAGGTTGAGGAGATGCAACTAGCCATCAAATCACACCTAAATACTTCGTTTCAAAGTGATTTCATCTTCCATTTTCACTCTATCTTTAGATTAAGGTTTGCATTTCATTTACATTTCATTTGCATGTTATTTCATATCTATTTTTGATGTGTTTTAATATTTCTAGGGTTGATATCTTGCATCATTTAAATCACATTTGCATTTCTTATCCTTGCACAATAGAATAGGGTTTTTCACATACTTCATATTTTCCTAGTCTTTAACACAATTAAGGCTAGGGTTTTATGAAGATTTTTATTCCTTCAAGATTTAATTACCCAATTAGGGGTTTGACCAAGGAAAACACCCCATTACACACAATTTTAGGCTATTTCAAAAGAATTTTCTGAGATCCTGATTCAGGTTTCCATTAGAAATTGCTATACAGGTGTCAAGGTGCAAAACAGACATTTGAAATCATGAAAATTTGAAAGTGGACTAATTTTCCATGCATGGTGAATGAGTCCCTCCTAAGATTCCATTTTTAGTTAGATGCAGATCTAGACAGCCAGTTGACAGAAAACAACCTTTGTGCAGAAAAACCTTAATTTGGGACTGATTCACCCAAGGTGGCAAATGAGTCCCAGTCAGCCCAAAATATGGTCTTGTCAAATTCCTAGATTATTTTTCCATCTTCTTTAGCTTCTCAAGTGTACACATTTTGAAAAACAACTTTTTGTTTTGTTTAATTATCATTTTTGTTCATTCTTTTAAGCTTTTTGCAAACAACACTATGTTTTCAAACACTGCATAAATCTTAGGTTTTGCATACATAATTGGTCAAATAGGTCATCTAACTACACTTAGTCCATTTCATTTAGTCTAAATTACATCATGCATTGCATAATTTGAGTGAACCTAACTAGATCTTTTGAGTGGGGTTTATCTTTCTCCTTTTAGGTGACACATCCTAAGAGCACAAGAGTAGCCTATAAGCCCTACCCAAAAATCTACGATTCACAAACTAAGGATGCAAATGCAATTTTTCAATTTTTCAATGATATGATATGCAAAAATGAAGTCTAAATGAATCTTTCAATAATGCAATTTGAGAAACCCTAGGATGCAAAAACAAAACAATAACCTAATTGAATGTTGATGCAAATGCAACCTAGAATGCAAGACGAAAATAAAATTAGAAAGAAAGAATGCTCAATATTCAGGTTCACCAAAATGAACCATAGATTTTTGGGCATGAGGTTTAAAGGCTACTCTTACACTCTTAAGATCTTTCACCTAAAAGGAGAGAGATAAACACCACCAAAATCTATGTGGTTCACTCAAATTAGGAAATGTATAATGTTATTAAGACTAAATGAGATGATCTAAATGAAACTAAATAAACTAATTGACTGATTATGAATACAAAATCTAAGAAACAAGTAATGTTTGAAAATACAATGTGATATGCAAGCATGAGCTAAAACATAAATGAATGAAAAACATAATTGAAAAGGGTTGAATCAGAGTGCACCTAGGCAAAGAATGAAGAATATGGAGTGTCCAAAATGCAAGTAGAAATCAGTGAAAATCATTAGTGAGCCAATTCTATAGCGCCAGATTTGGACTTGTCTTCTTATCAGGTTGACGGAGTCAAATCTATAGAAAACAAACTATAGTTTGTCTCCAAGCTTGAAATAGGTTATAGTTGACTTGAACTAGTTTGTTGACTTTTTGACAACCCTTTCAACACCTAATTTCTTGACAAATTTGCATGCAAAAGTCCACAAACACACATGCAAAAGGGGGAAAATGGTTAAGGGTTAGGTTATATGGATTTTCCTTGGTCAAATCCCACTTTGGTAATCAAACCCTTAATGAAGAAATGGAATGGAATGAACAAGGAAAGATGAATAAAAAACATGCAAATGTCCTAAACTCACCACAAACTTGTTGAAGAAATATGAAGATATGTCTTGAAATGGATGCTCCAAGATGCTTGATTGATGCTTGATTGAATGATGAAAGGTGCTTGATGACTGCAAGTGAACTTGATTGAATGATTGTAGAAGATGTAAAATGAGGAGATAAACACTTATTTATACACAGTTGTGCCTTAGTAACCCAATGATACCTCATCACAGGCTAACATAAGGTAATTTTGAATAAAAAATGAAAAGAAAATTTGAAATATTTTGAATTTTGAGCCAAGAGGTACTCATTTTCCACCCATAGCAAATGGGTCCCACCTTGGACTTGAAAGTCGGTGTCAAGAATTAAGTAACATTTAATGTTATTTGTCATGTTTACATTGTAAAGTATACTTAATTAAGCATTATAAGGGCATAAAGGGGTCAAATAAAGCATAAGAAATGTGTTAATAGTGAAATCCAACATAGAAAAGCATGAAATCTTGTTACAAGACTTTACAACACTTCAAAATAGGGCTTGATAAGGGATGAAAAGGTGATTTTTAGGTGAATAGTAATGAAAAGAGTCTAGAAAAGTGTAGAAATGTCTTACAACACTTCACAACACCTTCACAAGACATCATTATTTGAATTTTTAGGACTTAAAGTGAATGCAAAAGTTACATTGCAACATTAAATCAAACCAAAACAGGTCAAGCATCATGAGAGAAAGACCTTAAAGGAAAATGTCAATGATCTATTTTTCTATGGTACAATCCCTAACTCAATATTGCAAATTTTGAATGAACATTATTTGAACATCAATATCATGATGATCATACTTTTGATTAAGGTGAATTTGGGAAGGGCCTGTACCCATTATTGAATAGTTACAAAGGAAAAAGTAAATAAATCTCACTAGAGGTGAGACAAAAAAAATGAGAATAGAAAAGCTTTTGATTAGATCAAAGAACTGTGAGAAGTTTTTGAAAGGACCCATTTGAAACCAACAACAACTAATCAAGGAGATTTGAATCCAAACTTCAACCAAGGCCATAGAGTTGGGTGAGATTCAAGATATTAATAAACATGAAAGCTTCCAATCACATCTATAAAATTTCTCTTAAACTTGGGAGAAAAATCATCCAAACTGAAGATCTCAACAAAGGACTTCTCTTTACCAATAATCAGATGATGAAACACCATACAAGGACTACCCATCCCAACATCTAGCTTCCTTTTTATCCCTTATATACCTTTACCAACAATGCCAATAGAGGCCAAAGTTGTAGTAGATTGAACAAGAGTTTCCCCATTTTGCATATTCAATGTGGTATTGTGAAGCTGGCCCAACATCTTAGGATAGGTAAGTAATTTCTTAATGAATATCTTACACCCAAGTCCCGAGATTGGTACAAACATTCACACTTTTGGGTAACACAAAGCCAAACTCAACCAAGACACAAAATCTTGCAAAAAAAAAAGTAGGGTCAATTTTTAGTAAACTTATCTAAGGTAATAAATTGACCAACAAAATTAGCAATATCTTTAAGAATATTTTCATCCCAAAATTCCAAAGGGAGTTCAGAGAGACACCCAAATAGGCTACAAATTGAGCTTAGTAACGTCAAAGACAACATACAAAATTTGAAGGTGAAGAAAGTCCTTGTTGAAAAACCAAGGGCATTCTTGAAAAATACAAGTGCACTCCTCCAAGGAATGAAAGGAGAAAAGAAATAACCCATTCATCAAGGCCATTATGAAAATATCAAGAACAAACCAATGCTCTAAAGCCCACTTTTGAATAACAAAATTACTTAGTATAAAGTCATAAAATCTACCAATAAGGGAAACTTCCAAACCAACCAAAGTTATATCAATCCACATATTAGGAATAGTGAGAGGAGCAGGAGGAGCCCCAACAACTCTGATCACATCCTAGCTAGAAGAGGCCTTAGAAGAAACCCCAGCAAGAAAAAAACTTCCACATGGAGGAGGATACCGAGGTTCCATATAAAATGGGGAATCCCCTCAACATGATCCTAATGCAACCCACAATAGGGAGAACCAAGGGAAAATCCCCTCTAAAGAGAGAGGGTATGTGTAGGATCATGATGGGCCAAAAAGTGGCAATATGATGGGTATGTGGTTGGCGACTATTATTTTACCCAAAATTGATTGAACGAAAAGGGTTTTTAAAGGAGATTCTCAGCTTTCGACCAATCTAAATTATGATTTACTTTGAATTTAATGAGTAATTATTATTCATTTTCTATTCAAATTATGACTAAAGTCCTGATTGATAGGCTAATTAAAAAACATCTACCGATTGAATTTAATGAGTAATTATTATTCATTTTCTATTCAAATTACAACTAAAGTCCTGATTGAGATAACAGGTCTTTCAATTGAGGGTGTTAAATTCTACCGAGACCGACGATTCTCTGATGAAGCGGTCATTAAATTTCCCAAAAAATATAAGGAGAAAGCGAAGATGGTTAAGGTTGCTAATAGCTACTTTTATGTGGAGTCCATCAAATCTATCTGGAGGAAAGTTTTAAGAGTTATTATGGAATATATCATGGTTGACGGGTGCTTTACCAGAGTTTATGGTTACCACTTTGCCATTTTTAACCATTTCCGTTACAAGGTTCATATATCTCTGCCTTTTTACTTATTTTCTTTTTTGAAGAATTGCCTAGATGATGTGGAAAGAAACCCTAGGAGGAATGATATTATTCACCCTGGTCTTGTTAGGCTCATTTTTGAGCATTTTCAAAATTTACCTGCTTTGCCTAAAACTGTTGAAATTGAAGAGTTGGATGATGAGGAGACAGAAAGTAGTAGGGAGATCGAACCCCGGGCCCCCCTGCTTGTGTTCTTATTGGTCATGATATCACTGCTCCCCAGTCCTTGTCTTGTTGGAAAACCCTTAAGGATTCTACCCCGCTGTCTTGTCCTAAACTGCAACCTCTGCATGAGTGCCCTAGTCTGGGTTTTGCTTCACCGCCCTGTCTTAATCCCTAGCCATCTCCTAGTTGCCCTACTCCAGGTTTGTCCCCTGGTTTTAAAGGTAACCCTGTTATGAAACTTGTTTCGTATTTTGGGAATTCTATGGAAATCCTCTCTGATAAGCCCATGGTCAGTAAGGAATCGGCCCCTAGTGCCCCTGCTTCTGGAAAATTTGGGAATGATCATTTTGAGTCCCCTATTTAGGATGAAATTAATTCGACCCTGAATAAGCTTAAGCCTGAGGATTTGGTTAGTATAGCAGAAAAAAGTACGAATGGCCTTTTCACCATTCTCAAATGGACCCAGAAAGAAGTTTGTGAATTGAAAGGCCGTGTTACTGATCTCAACAACAAGGTCATGGATTTGAAATAGAAGATCAGTTGGAATTGTAGAGATAATGATGAACAGGAAACTCCATTACCGAGGAAAAGACAACAATTAAAGGAGGATAGATTGGCTAGTATCGAGTGCAGCATGTCCAAGATTGGACAAAACATTAGGGCCACTGTTGCAAACAATCACAAAATTTCTAGGCATAACACCATCATCACTAATGCGATGGTGGAAAAGCTTGAAAAAAACCAAAAGGGTTCCCTGGTCATGGATTTGGATGCGGACAGGGGAGGCAGCAGATCGGTTGGTGAAGGGATTTTGACTCGTACCAGGGCTAACATTAAGAGGAAGACCCCGACTTTATCACATACGGCTCAAATTCTCAAGCAGGGGTTACAGGACATGAAGGATGTTGAGAAGGACGCTGAGGAGTTACTGAACACCTTGGAGTAACGTGGTGTTTTTGGTTGCTCATTTTTTTGGGCGGTCCTTTTTTTGGGCCCCGTTGTCTCCTAGTGCTGTCGTTTCCTTTTTGGGACAGCTGTCTGGTTGTTTGTACTTTTTCTGTTTATCTTTTAGTGTTTAAACTTTGTGGTTTCAGGTCCCTATAAAACCTATTTTTTCCTTTTCAAAAAAAACATCTATAGCTTTCAAACGGTATCACATTTTTTGAATCCAAAACATGCGTCACATTCTATGCTTCCATAATATAGGATTAAAAAAAGAAAAATTGAATTTCATGAATTTTTGACCAAGTTAAGGTGGTCAGACATACAAGTTTTTATATTTTTTAAAAATTTGTAATAAAAAAATCATAATTAATTATTTACTTGGAAAAAAATTATAGAAAAATATGCATCACATTGGGGCATGAGTCCTATACTTATATCTAAAATCTTATAAAAAAATATTATCATTTTATTGTGGTTAGGGTGGTCAGACAGACACCTACTTCTTATTTTTTCCCTGAAATTTAAGTACCACTGCATTGAAATTTCAAATTTTCACCAAATAGATTTTGTTTTTCTTAAACAAAACTAGTAGTTTAGAAACTACATTCAATTTTCTATAGATTCTATTCTTACATATTTTTGAAATAATATAGATAACTTATTCAAATGTTTACATCAAGTTTCCTACCTCTGATTTTTCTTAATTTTTTGCCACTTAAGGGCCTATTTTTTCCATGATGATCCTACACCTACCCGAGAGGGAAGACTCAAACACTTCTATCAAAAAAAATTTGGTATGGGAAGGAAGAAAAAGTGGTTCAATAAAATCTAGAGGAAGAGGGGGGGTTCTTGCGAGGGGGTAGTGGAAATCCCCTCTTAAGAGAAAACCCATCAAAAACTAACTTGACAAAACCATTGCCAACTGAGCCCCTATGGAGAAGGAATAAATCCTCCTTATGATCCAACATATTCTTGTTCCCCACCACAAAAGAGAGGATCAACATGTAGCTTGTCTACCAATTGGGCCTCCAAGAGAATTTCAAGGAGGAGCTCATCATCATATTTATGTACCCAAAAATCTTGAAAGAACCCTTAAACACAAAATCCAAATCACTGATAGAAATAGATTCACCACCAACAAATCCAAGAGATTCAACTAGAGCAACAAAATCTATTGAAATGTTTCCATCCTCACCTTCTTCTTCAATAAATACACCATCACCATCATATACATTGCCTTTGTCATTTCTAGAATCTAAAGCCATTGCCACAAGGGAATTCTTTGTTAGATCTAGGGTTTGGGGGCTCCTCATTGCTACCAAGTTCAATTAGGAAAAGCATAGTTTATTTCTGAGTAAATTAATTGATATCACCCTATGAATTTTATTAATTTTTAATATTTTACTTGTTTACACCTCACTAAATTAGTTAATATAATTACAAGACCAATGTTTTCTTGAAAGTGTTGGATGAATGCATAAATAAGTTTTTGAATGAATGTATCAAGTTATTTAGCAAGGAGAAAAACCATTCCAAGGCCATGTCTTTCTATGACCTAGGAAATATTTTAGCTAGGAGCTTACCCTTGAAGATGAAATCACTACACAATATCGTAGAAGCCGATATATGACTATTAGGATCTCCTTTACCATTGTACTTGTCAAATCTAGGCATCTCAATATTTTGTGGCATGGGTTTTTTAAATATTTCAAATTACAGTGGGCTCCTTTTGACATATTGCGATGGTTTTCCATTTTTCTTTCAGTTTAATTTTGATATTTTTTGTTACAATGATGTTATATTTTGCAATAGCTAATTTATGACAGAATCATTACTTGACATGTGTTGAGAATGTGGTGAATATGGTGGGATTGTGTAATTTCTTGGTGGACCTCTATGTTGCAAGTTTATAAGAGGGGATTATTATTGAGGAATCACATGTGATATCATGAAACTACAAGGGTTTCCACTTGAAATCCCTAAGGTTAGAGTTATGCTATGTGTTTGTTCTATCATTGAAACTATAGTTGGCAATGTGTATGTAGGAAGGAAATAGTTTTAGGGAGGGAGATTTGACTTCTTCCTTGGATTTAAATGTACCCAAAATCTTGAGTGCAACTAGCCATCATAGGAATATTGGAATCCATAAGGTGAGCTAGGCTATACACAAAATCTGTAATCATTGGGCATCATCAATAAATTCCCTTAGGAACTATTAGACCAGCCAATAGCCTTGCAATCCCTCTAAGTATTTCTCTAATTATTTTTGTTTGTCTTCAAGAACTTGGGTGACAAAAATATCAACATTCATAAAGGTACTTGTTTATGAATTTATCATAATTATGCTTAGAATAAGGATTGATTCCAAGATGGGCATGGTATTGGCAATACCTTAAGTGAAAGAGTTGCAAGACTTATGATCCACAATGGATGTAACAACAACATGAGATTCTATAAGTCTAGAAATACATCTTAATAAAGTATTTGAAATAGGGCACCAAGTTGTTAAGCTTATCTAAGTTTCAAAAATCTAGGTGTGCCCACTATGATCACTAAATTGCACAAGAAACATAGAAAAACACTCGAGAAAAAATTAGACAACAAAAGAAGATAGTAAACACAAAAACATGGGTCTATGAGAAATTTGAGCTAAAAATAGCTATACTAAGTTTCCTAGGCTAACTATGTCAACCATAGATTTCCACAAATTTCAAAGTTTTGTTTTTTGTTAAATACTACTTAAGGATCTTAGGTCTATGCGTAGATAGGTCTCACAGTGAATATTTTTTCTAAAATTTGCTCAATTTTATGATTATGTAATCACAATGCAAGTGTGCAACAATTTGCAATATTTTCAAGCAATGACTGACAAATGTAAATGTAATTTTTAGGTCTAGAATGAAATAATCCATTGACCCTAATATGCCAAAATCTTAAAATGATAATTTTGATACAATTTTGAAACAAAACAATGTAATATTTTCACTTTTTTGAGCTATATGAAAGATGCTTGAATGAATGCAATGAATAATTTCAATTTTTATTTCAAATTTAAGTGACATAATGTAGAATTCTAAATTCAATTTGAATGTAAATCAAACCTAATATGACTAAAATTAACATTATTGCAACCTATAATGCAATATTACATGCAAATTTTTGAACTTTTATGTCTTTTATGATGAAAAAATAAATACCTAAATAAACATTGCAAAATAGTTTAATGTTAAACCTAGATCTAGGATAATTTACCTCAAATTTCAAAAGGTATAGAATTTTAATATGTCAGGCTCACAAAAATGAAACATAGGAAAAAGGAAACCTTCGATATTGCACTCTAGGGTTTGACACCATTTCCAAATATTTAATATATGGATTTGAGGTAGTGAGGGTTTGATGGATTTGGACAAGGTATAAGAATAACTTGCAACCTAAAAGGTGAGTCAACTTTCCCTTGACCAAATCTAGAATGAATTTAGGCATGAAATGTAATGCTATGACTAGGCTAATGATGGAATTTTTAGTTTTGATACAATTATAGTAAGTATAAAATATCATAGAAAACTTTAGACTATGAAATAGATAGAACAAGATAATGTGCACATATGATGTGAATTTGAGCCTCACTTTGGAATGCAAAGTCACCTTTAGCAATAGTGCCTTTGTTGACCAACTTCAAAAAAAATTCAAAGTCCTTAGGAGTTAGATCAGAGCTTATGTTTCCTTCTTGTCACATTTTCAAATAATTCTATAATTGATTTTTTATTTGGTTTCAAGGTGTAGGGTTTGAATGCAATAATGAATAATTGACCTTCAAACTTCCGCACTTTTTCTTCAAATTTGAAACTTGTACATGGGAATAGAGAGAGAAGGTTCATCCATTTAGAGGCTTTCCTTAGTCAAACCTCATGTTATTTTAACCACTTTTACAATCACAATGTCAATGATATGGAAAATAAATGATCTAAGAATGATAAATAAAAAATTATCTATAATTCACCAATCCAATTTAATGGATTCCTTGAAGGACTAAAGTCATACAATTTTCCTCATGGCTTGATTATTGTTGGATTGATTGTTGTTGGCTTGATTTGCTTGGAGACCTTTAAGGGTTAGTCTTTAGAAAAAATATGCTAACATGAACATGAACAAACTCACATACACTTTGACATGATTCTTGGATCTTGAATTTCTGCAATAAATCTCTAAAATGATATGCTTGACTTGCTCGATAATGCTCTTGTTCACCATTTTTTCCAATAATTGCTAGATTTCCTTCAAATGATGCAATAACTATGTATTTATATGCAATTATTCTAATTTCTCAAATATTAATTCCAGACTACTGACTCTAGACATTTGAAATTCAAATGATAAAATGTCCACCGACATATTTTAATTTGGAGCCAAAATAGGGGGAATAGGTTGCCTAGGAAAAAATATTAAATAAATGCATTTGTTTTGTACATACAATTTGTCGATAAATATTAAAATGTGCTACAAAATGCATAATTTAAGAAACTAGGTGTTCAATTAGGTCCATACACTTAAGGGGGAGAAAAAAATTGTGTGAAATTGTTATGGGTGACAATTTATGCTACAAGAAAATTTTATGTACTCTGATTTGATATTTCATAGTATAGAAAAGAACAATTCTTAAGCACTTCATTTGAGGATTGTTAGGTGTACAAGTGAAAAATAGAGTCCATATAAAAACTATAAATTTAGAAACAGAGAGATTACCATAGAAGCTCAAAAAGGAAACCTAGTAGCTAAATATTCAATAAAGCACAAACACAACATTAGCTAATGGTAGTAGAATTGAAAATATGTCAAAATTCACAATAGGAAGACTGTGTGCCCACATTCAAATCTAGAGCTAGTTGATTCAAATTTTCATGCTAATGGTTGACCCTTCATTCCAAAACTAATTAAAGATAGTTCACACTCCACAAGTAGTCTTATATTTCCAAAATGATAAACAAAAACCTTTCCTATATAGATTTAATGGAATATAGATCCTCTAACTTGAGGATGGTTATTCAAACTACCATTCTTGGTTTATACCTCATTAAATAGTTAGCAAAAACACTCATCTAGTCAAGATTAATAGTTAATGAATGTCAACATTCTCTCACTAAATTTCATTCTCCATCAATGGCAACAAACTAGCCACTTATTCCATCAAACCTGATGTTCAAATATATCTAGGCGTTCCACATAAATATTAAAATTTGGCCTATGGAGTGGAGATTTGATGTGCATGGCGACTAGTGGTGGTATATGCATCTAGAATCAGGGATGATATAATTACCTTGGTTTATTTATAGAGTTTTGCACAATGCCCTTAATCCAATTCCCTAGAAGTTCCTCAGAAAAACCATCATTCAATTATTCTATGGTAGTAGTTGTTGCTACCATGATAGTCAAAGCTAGGATAATCCTCCATTCGAATAGGATCCTTCATGATAGCACGATAGTATGTTTTCCATGTATGTTGAGTGAGTTAAGTAGTTAACATATTGTTTGCTAAAACTCTCTCACTTGGCATGAATATCATCATAAAATAGCATTGGTTCCTATCCATTAGCAAGCTTGTGAGGAAGAATCTTTCTTGGTTATTTGAGAGAGGTCCCATTATGGGGAGGAAGCATTACATTCCATTGAGTGTGGCATCCCATTGTGTGGATCTATCAAGAATTTTGGCACATAGAATTGTTACAAATTATTTAGTAACATTTTTCAAATGCATGAGAGAGCTGTTAATCTCAAAGAGCTAGTAAATTATGTCTAGGCTAGACATAGCCTATGACAAGAACATTCTAAATTATACATATTATTTGTCAAAATTGTCTCAAGGCTCAACAACAAGCTACTACAATACTAGACTAGAAGCAAAAAAAGGAGTCAAAAGTGGCACAGACACAAAGGCATCGATTTACTTGAAGTACATTGCTTACAGAAAGCACTCAGCTTGACTGCAGCAATATAGAGGCACAACCATAGCCTCACTTAGTAGCTGATTTAAAAAGCTGCACTTTTAATATATAGTTTTGAAGTTATAAAAATATAGATCAAGAGTATATTTTGTTTTAATATTTTCATGACTATGATCTTATAATCCATGTAAAATATTTATCTTTTAATTTTCTTATGTTTATTAAAAAATGGCTATTTTGTAACATTTGATCAATAATATATTTTTTGTCTAAAAATTGGCCACATCCGTTATTATGATAATTCTATGAAATCTATAAATAAAAAGTTAATATTTGATTTTTTATTGATGAAATCAATTTAGAAACTTCAATTAGTATGTTTGATTCTTTATTAAATACAATATTTAAAATTCTACTTAGATAGTTGAAGGCTATCTTTAGCAGCAGCTAATAAGTTAACTTTATATTTGTAAGGTCTCCTCCATGTTCAATAAATACTTCATGTCTAATTATATTTCTTATTATCCTTAGCATTCAAATGGTATTTCTTAACCATTGTCCAAAATTGGACAACCTCCAGGTATGTGCAGGATCATCATCGAAAAAACAGGCCCTTAAGTGGTAAAAAATTCAGAAAAATCAAAGTTAGGCAACTTGACGTAAAAATTTGAATAATTTATCTATATTATTTCAAAAATATGTAAGAATAGAATCTGTAGAAAATTGAATGTAGTTTTTAAAATACTAGGTTTTTAAAAAAATTTAAATCTATTTAGTGAAAATTTGAAATTTCAATGTATTAGTACTTAAATTTTAGGGAAAAAATAAGAAGTAGGCGTCTATCTAACCACCCTAACAACAATAAAATAATAATTTTTTTATAATATTTTAGATATAAGTAGAGGACTCATGTCCAGATGTGATGCATATTCTTTTGTAATTTTTTCCTAGTAAATAATTAATTATAATTTTTTTATCACAACTTTTTAAAAATATAAAAACTTGTATGTCTGACCACCTTAACTTGGTCAAAATTTCATGAAATTCATTTTTTTTTTAAATCCTATAGTATACGAAGCATAGAATGTGACACATGTTTTGGATTTAAAAAAGGTGATACCGTTTGAAAGATATATATGTTTTTCAATCAACCTATCAATTAGGACTTTAGTCGTAATTCAAATAGAAAATGAATAATAATTATTTATTAAATTCAAAGTAAAGAATAATTTATATTGGTGGAAAGTTGAGAATATCCTTTAAAAACCCATTTCGTTTCATCAATTTTGGGTAAAAAAAAAGTCGCCAGCTACATACCCAAAATATCGCCACTTTGCGGCCCATCATGATCCTGCACATACCCCTCCCTAGAAATTTTTCTTGCCCTTATTGAATTGATACACCACTCCACATCAGGGTGTCTTAGAGAAGATTGTGGAAAGGTTGTATAAGTATGCTTCATGTGAGTAATCTTCTCTCATTATATAGAAAAATAAATGATTCTCTTAAGATCTATCCTTAGTCAAGTGTGTTTTCCCTGCTCAATATTCACTAAATGGAGAAATAAAGCTTCTCTTTACAACAACTTGATTTCCTTTGTTTTCCACTTTATGTACCTACCAATCCCCATGGTTCCATTCACCCATTTCATGGGAATTATTTTCAGTGCTATTTTTCATATACATTTGTACAAAGGCACTCCCTACTAAATCTAAGAAAAATTCACTTTCAATTATATATGGTCATCCGACTGCCCCAACATCTAGAGGAGAACCAAATAAAGGAAGTGAGAACCTTCTAAGAAATCATACCCCATTGACCTCTAGGTAATGTATATAAGTCTCTCCTCAAGCAACATCAAATGATATTCTCCTTTAAGTAGGCATAAATGAAACCATTGCCTACCTCTCCCCTCATCTACCTTATGATCTCTTGTATTTTTAGAATGAACCAAATGATAAGCACTAAATTATTTGTATCTTGCACAAACTTCTCACCATTAGCTATTGAGAATGTAAAAAGTAAAGTGAGTAGTGACTAGTAGTATCATGGTAAAAAGTAAACTATTTAGGTTGGATGCCTATTCATTATAATTGGTGAAATGGTACAACAACATATGTTGTGGCCCCATCATATACATGAGTTGATACATGGCTCCCTACCATATGCAAACTCCTTCCCAAATAAAAACACACATCATATACATGAATTAATTGAAAACAACCTTCAAATGCATATTATTCCTTCAATATTTATCTATATGATTATAATTATTAAAATCAAACACACTTCATCATTATCAACAAGTGTCATGTAGTGGCTACTACTTACCTTTATAAAAAAATAAAAAAATGTAAGTTATGCTAATTATAATATTAACAAATCATTTTAAAATGTCACAATAATGTAAACTTTTATTAAAATTATGTAAATAATATTAACCATTATAATGTAAAATGTAGATAATGCATACCTATATTCTAACTTAATGGAAAAAAAGATAGCTATATCTATTTATATTAATATTAATAATTAATAATTTTAATTTAATTATTTTATATAAAATCAATTATATATTTAAATTTTAAATATTATAAAGAAATTATAAATATGAACAAAAATTAAAAAAAAATCAAAATGATAGTATAATATAATTACAAGAAAAAATGATAATTATATAAATATAAAATTTATGGAATACTTTAGAGATGCTTAAAATATTAAAAAAATTCTAAAAAATATTTATCTCAAAACCTATTGAATTATTTTTTTTTTAAGAATCAAACCTACTTAATTTATTACTCCATTTACCAAACATTCCAAAAATATTATATCTTATAAAACTTTTTTTATTGTAATTGTACCCAATTATATACCATTTTATCAAACTCAAAGCACTAATGTGAAACCATGAATAAAGATACCTTAGATTTGCTAAAATATTGAACTCGTTGTGTCACTTTTTAATTTGCGTGAAACCAAAAGCAGAAGAAAGATAATAAAACAAGAGCTGGAGGGCAGCTAAGTTCCTGCCAAATAGTAATAGAATTGTTATGTTTGATCAATTTTAGCAATGTCACAAATGATAAATAGTTGCTTGGTGGAAGGCACATCTACTTGGTGACAAAGCATGTGATAGAATTAGACCTAACAACATGGCATAGAGCACTTTACAATCTTGATTTTAGGATTCAAATAACTAATGGACATAGAACATATGTAAGTACAAACCAAGCAAGAATATAGCCCCATGCTCAACACAGAAACACAAATAGGAATAGCTTAGATATTCAACAAATAAATTTCAATGGAGGAGGGGAACAAGGGAAGAGAGAGCTAGAGTTCCAAACAAGGACCCTCAACTCTAGTTCTAGCTTAACACACAAGCTAATTGGAAAACAATTTTGAGTTGTGTCCAGTCAAATCTCACCAAGATCCACAATGTTGCTACTATACCATTGTATTCTAAATTATGTCATGATCTAATTTATGGACTAAAAAATCAAATAACCAAAGTCCACTAGGGCAAAGCAGTTACAAATATTTTCTCACATCACATTAAATACATGTCCCCTAAAAGACACTAAAGATATAAAAGTTACTAAGTACAACATCTATAAGTTCTTAGGCCAATTACCTTAAATTGGAGTTGTAAGGTTTATCATGTCCATTAGATCTTAGTATCTTTATTATTTAATTTGTACTAGGAAGATTTTATGGGTTGAGGCATTCCATTCTCACTAATATTAGGACTAAGTGTGTTGTACATTTTGCAAGTCTTAGTTATAATGTTGGAATATTATTGTAATGTTGGCACACTAGTTAAACATGGTAACATTCTAATGTTGTTTGGAGAAGCTAGAGTGAATGTTGAGCTTCTCCTGCGAAGTTTGGTGTTTGGATTTTCAAGATGAGTACAATTCATGTGTAACTCTTGTTTTCATGTTGAACAATGAACATGTGCCACTTGAACCCATCGATGGTTTTGAATACCACTTAGTAGTTTTCCTAGAGCCAAAATTTTATAAATAAAACACTAGGATGAATAATCTTATATATAAAGGCTTGGAGAGTGTTTAGGTGCTGATTACTTTCTCTAAGGGTAAAGAGTTTGTTGTAACATCTGATTGTTGAGTCTTTTCCTTGCATTTGATATCTATTTTGTACAACATATGGATATGTATGGAAAGTTTGCTATTTTTTTTTCTTAAAGTACATTTTGGGATAGTGGGTGTAAATGTTTTGAATAGTTTTAGAACTGTTACAATATTCAACCTTTTATCTTTGTTTTTTAAGTTAAATTATCTTCTTCTTTTCTTTTTTTTTCACATTATCAAATTTAGAAATCATTGAAAGAGTAAAATATTTATATATGAGTAGTGACCTGTAATATCTTAGTAAAAGCTAAACTATTCATGTTGGATGTTTATTCATTATATTTGATGAAATAGTGCAACAACATATATTGTGGCCCCATCATATAAATGAATTGATACATAACTTCCTAACATATGCAAACTCCTTCCCAAATCAAAACACACATACCATATATATGAATTGATACATAACACTCTTCGCATATATATTGTTCCTTAAATATTTAACTATACAATTATAAATATTAAAATATATCACACTTTATCATTATCAATAACCATTCTTCCTCAATATAGTTTTAACCTATATGGAAGAGCTACACACCTAATAGCTCTTTCAAACTTGTGACTATGTCAACAAGTATCACACTAGTTACAGTCTTTTTATCTTTGTTTTTTTAATCTAAATTATCTATTTTTCTTTTTTATTCTTACCTTCTCCATGTTGGCTGTTCGTAACCGTATGCCGTTTAACCGCATCTCGGTAGTTACAACCTTTTTATCTTTGTTTCTTAATTTAAATTATTTATTTTTATTCTTACCTTCTCCATGTTGGCTGTTCATAACTGTATGCCGTTCAACCGCAGCTCTCCACGTGAAGCAAATATAAGAGGGAGTCATCGTGGATAGAAAATAAAGAACATACAAGAAACCAGTTTGGAAGCGAAAATAATGGAGGGAGAATTTATCTGTGGAGTTGAAGGGAAAGGAGAAGGAGAGGGAGAGCAGTGGAGTCTAGATGAGTTGCCTCGGCATATAAAGAAATGTATATTCGCAAAGCTTCCGTTACAATCAATCTCCCGCTCTCGCCTTGTTTGCAAAGAATGGAATTCTATTTTGTCCTCGCGTAGTTTTCTGTCCTCATTGCCCAAAAACAATCCGTGGCTGCTTCTCTGCGCTGAAGACTATTGTATGGCCTACTGTTTTTCCACTAAAAAATGGAAGACCATCTCTCTCTCCTTCCTCCCAACTCCCGCTCTCGAACGATATATCAATCCTGTCGAGTTTTCCAGTGCAAAGCTGGGGCTGCTTTTACTTAGAACCCCAAAGTTTTGTTATCTTTGCAATCCGCTCATAAAAGTTTATGCAGAGATAGAAATTGATGTGAATGGGAGGGTAATCGGAATTGTACAAGGAGGAAGTGATGATGAGCTCTATTTGGTAGCTAGGTTGGGATCCCATACTTATGAAAGTTTCTCCATCCGAATCTATCATCATTTTCAAAATTCATGGAGGATTAAGTTTGAGTTCTCAGAGAAAACAGGGTTTTACATATTTCCAAGCAAAATGGATTCGTGCAATGGCGTTATTTTCTTCTTGGCAGACCGACCTACGACTATTGTGGGGTACAACATTCGAGATGCTTCCATTAAGCCTGTGAGAATAGCTGCATTACCCCGCATTCTTAAAGATCGTAGGTTGGATATATTATTCATGGGTGCATATGGGTTGTCCGTTCTAGTGGTAGTAGAGTATTACGAAATGACTTGGCATGGCGATCCGTTATGGGGAATGATTATTTTCGAGTTCTTTCAGGACGACAAAGATGAGTTGCTTTGGAAGTGGAGACAGTTTGCAAGGATGCCACCAAACTCTCTGCCTCACTACTACTTTGGGACAGGAAATTATGGGCAATGTATAGTTGTGGGAGATTATTTGTGTTTTATCAGGTTACACTGGTTACATCATAAATTTGTAGAAGGAGTTGCATATAATCTAAAGGAAGGGTTTTGGGAATACCTTCCTGATTGTGCACATATAACTTACCATAGGATTTTGTCCTTTCAGCCCACACTGATGATGAAAGGGTGGCAGTAAAGCTTTGTTTAGAGTGGCATATGTTTTTTTTTAATTCAAAAGTAATAGATTATTGTAATAATAATAATAAGAGATATTGTTTAAAATAAGAATTTTAAAATAATTTATTAATGGATTTGAATATAAATTGTTATTATTATGTCTATATAAAAGGAAATTTGAGATATATGTTTATTAAGATTATAACAAAAATTTATGAAAAATTCATTTAAAAAAAATAAAATTATTAAATAATATTAAATGCATCTGTCTAAAAAATGTTCAGATATATACATAAACACATAAGTTAACATTGCTTATTTTATTTTATTTGTAATATATTTGATTTACTCTTAGATATTAGATATATCATTTATTTGCATCTATAGATATAGTTAAATAAAAATAGTCTTTATACATCTATCTGTTGTTTAAATTTTAATTTGTGTTTGGTTTTCTACATTTTTTAGTTTTTTTAATTACCGAATTATTTAAGATCTATATATTTACTCAACTCTTGTCTATAAATTTTTTAATTATAATTAACCAACTAAAAAATTTAGACAAATAAAAAATAAAATAAAAAATTCAACTACAAATTACCTTTACACATATATACCATCACATTCCACTCCTTATGTCATTAGTAAATGAATTCTCAAGTGAATAAAATAACTATAAAATGAATCTTTAATTAATAAAAATTGTATTAAAAAACAACTTTTAAATAAATAAATACAACTTTTAAAATAAAATGAGCAATATAGATAAAAAGAAATAAAAAATATAAGTACAATAAAACAGTTTTTGATTTATTATAGGTATATTTAAGATCAAAATCTTTATAAAAATGTTTTTTTTAATTAAATAACTATATTCATTTTTAAATAAATAAAATATTATAATATAATCAAGAGATATTAATTATTTTAAATCTATTACATTTAAATATATACACTTAGACAATTTTGTTTTCTCTAAATGGATTTTTTTTCTTAAATACTCTATATAAGGACCCCAACATAGGTTCTTAAAAACTTTTAAAGAAGTTAAATGAAATAGGTTACATTTTTAATTGTCACAAAAAATTAGCCTATTTAACTTATAAGAGGTGTATAAGTTATTTATTCTCTCTAAAATCATATTTTGAAATATATTTAATAAAATATGTAAATTTGTCTATTTTTACTTTATATTTTTTCAAAATTAATCTATCCTTAATTACATTTGTGAGGAAGGTCACTACCCAAGGACCTCATAATAGTTTGATATTATTGTATTATATTATTTATTTATTATTGTATTTTTCTTATTCAATTATTATATTAATGTTAGTATAGTGTATTATATTAATTTTATAATAATAATATTATTATTATTAAGGGGTGGTAATTCCCCACAAATAATTAGTATTGCTACTTTATTTATTTATTATTAATAATCTATGTTGGAATCTGAGCCCCACACTTATGTGTTGGATTCACAAAGCTTCATAGGTTTCCATACCCTTAGTGTTGGTTGGCAGATTTATTATGCAATAGTTTTTGTGATGCTTGGCATGCTTGGTGTTAATTTTCTTGCTTGGATTTTGAAACAATGCTCAGAAAACCTAATGTGAAGTATTCTCCTTGATGGGTTATGATTATTTTCCTCTGAATTCAGCTCTTGTGTGGAATGGTACATTTGGTCTAGCTGAGGGATATGCTTTATATTACCATTCAGCTCTTGTCTAGAATGGTACATTTAGTCTAGCTAAGGGATATGTGTGATATTACCATTATTTCTCACGTTTTATCCCTTATTTTAAGAATTGCTAGAATTTTCTACAACCATGGAAACCTCATATTGCTTACTAGTGATTGGATTCAATTGTGAGGTTCAAGCATAATGTTGAGGTTGTATGTCTTATTCTACAAGTTGGGGCTACATAAAAGTAGCATATGAAAAAATATAAATATTGAAAGAGATTACAATGTTAGTTGACACAACCCAAAATAATAAAATAGATTCCATAATTGAGGAATTATATAATATCATTAAAGCTATGCAAAGAATAATGGCATCAAGAAAGTACTTCATAAATGAAATAGAAAACTAGTCTACTAGAAACCTAAAAAATCTACATGGAATTTTGGACTTAATACAATATATACCATAATACTTGGACTTAAATGCTCAATTGGAATCCTCTTATACAATATATACCATAATACTTGGACTTAATTTTATATACAATTTGTTGGTTATTAATATTTTTTTTTTGATGAATATATTTTACTCTCTGAGGACTTGCATTATATGCTTGTCTTGTTATTGGGCATTATAGTTGTTCAATGAAACATAGGAAAATGGAAAGCTTAGGGATTGCACTCTAGGTTTTGACATCTCCAAATATTTCATATAGGAATTTGAGGTAGTGGGGGCTTGATCAATTTGGACAAGGTATAAGAAACATGAAAGGTGAGTCAACTTTCCCTTGACCAAATATAGAATTAATTTAGGGATGAAATGTAATGTATTGACTATGCTAATGATGCAAATTTTTGTTCTAATACAAATATAACAAGTAAAAAATATTCCAAATAAATTTAGATTGTTGGAATGAACAAGACAAGACACTGTGCACTTGTGATATGAATTTGAGTAATTTTGGAGGACTAAGCTACCCCGAGTGATAGTGTCCTTGTTAATCAATTTCAAATCTTTTTTTCCACTCCTTGAGAGCTAGATCAAAGCTTTTTTTTCCTACTTGTTGCACTATTGGATCACTATTGGATAATTATGTAATTGAGTTTCCATTTGTTGCTAAGGTGTAGGCTTTGAATGTAATAATAAATAATTGGCTTTCAAACTTCTCCCATTCTTCTTTTGTTTTAAAATTTTCACATTGAAAGAGAGAGAGAGAGAGAGGGTTGTGCCATTTGCAGGGTTTCCTTAGTCAAACTTTATGTTAGTGTTTCCACTTCCACAATAGCAATGTCAATGATAAGGAAAAATAAATGATAAAGGAGTGATAAATCATTAGTGATTTTTAATTCATTACTCCAAAAAAAAAATTCCTTGAAGGACTAAAGTCATATAAATCTTGATGAGGGTACACACCTTACAAAACCACACACACACAACTAAACAAGAGAGATACATAGAAAATGTGAAAAGAAACACTTCCTTTCTATCATATTGATGAAGTGAATTTATAATACTCAGAAAATAACATACTATAGCCACATGGGTCTTCTCATTATAGAAATCTACAAGGCAAAAACCATGATCTACACTACTAGAGCTCTCTTTTGTAACCCTTATTCTCCCTCTTTATCAAAGAAATGTAATCACCTTACAATATTTTGGAAGGTGTAAACACATTTTGGCACCAAAAATTCCACCTTCTATTTCTTGCTGTAGAAGATTTTTTTATTTATATATTTACAGCTTCTCAAGGTCATAAATTCTAATTTGACTGTCAGATTTTCAATTGTAATATGTTATTTGAAAGCTTGTGAAGAGACCTACAACCATCATTCACCAAATCTATAAGATAATAGATTTTGCACCCTATTTCAAGGCTTCAAAGGGCCTCAATTTTTAGTTTTAAATTTCATTGGAGAAATTTCTCAAGATGAAATTTTAATATATTCCAAACGGTAGTGGATTTTAAGATGATTCTCTCACCAAAAATACTATTTTCCAATTTCACTCCTTGGGGTCAATTTTTTGTATCCATAGGAACCCAAATAGGCTAACTTACTAAAAATAGCAAGTGACTAGTTTTGGTTGTTGAAACTTCTAACTATCTCAAAGATTGCATGAGTCACCATGAGCCCCAAAACAACTAAGTAAACTACAAATAAAATGAAAATACAATATTTTTGGGTGATCCAAGATTGCCCTTACACCACTAGATTCTTTTGCATCAAATCTCCTCAAGGCTTGATTGTTGTTAGCTTGATTTTCTTAGAGACCTACAAGGGTTAGTCTTCACAAACAAACATACACTTTAACATGATGCCTGGATCTTGAATTTCTATAATAAATCTCTGAAATGTTACACATGACTTGCTTGATAATGCTCTTGATCATCAATTTTTCCAAGAATTTTTATGTTTCCTTTCAATTGATGCAATAACTAGGAATTTATAGGAAATTATTCTAATTCCCCAAAAATTAAATCTTGATAATTGACTTTGGACATTTGAAATTCAAATGATAAAATACAGACAGAAACATATTTGATTTTAAAGCCAAAATAGGGGGACTAACTCATATAGGGTGACATAGTCATATCCCTATTTTGTAGGACTTAATGTGTCAAGGGAAAAATATTAAATAAATGATTTTTTTATACTTGAAAATTGTTAGTAAATGTTAAAATTGGCCAAGGACTGCATAATTTAAGAAATTAGGTGTTCAATTAGGTCCATACACTTAAGGGGGAGAAAAACATAGTGTGAAATTTTCATGGGTGACAATTTACAATGCTACATTTAACCTCCACTTTAGTGAGGGTATGAACTTACTCTTAGGGTCACACTAAAATAGAAAATATATCAAGAGGGGTCTAATTTTCCAAATGTTGAAGAGATAGGATGTCAAAGAATGTAGGGGAAATGTGCAAGCCCCAAGGATCAAAGATTCCATGACAAACCAACATAATCACAAAGGTACACACATGTATGAAATGCAAAAGGATAACATACACAGACATATACAATGGGGGAAACCCCAAAAACTAGTTTACAATTCCAGTGAGGAAGGAAAATTACAAAAAATTCCCCCATGGAATTTTTTTTGGTTTTTTAAGGTGGTTCGATCAAACTCCCCTTTGAGCAAACCTACTAAATGCTAGGTCCCACCATAGTTCTCATTTCCAGGGAAAAAACAAAGGAAAACTTTGTGGAAAGGGTGTTTTCTTGAACCTTGGTTTGAGTTAACCCATGTTTGAGTCAACCTTGAAGGGGATTCACTCAAACCTACATTCGCTTGAACCTCTTCTAGGTTGGCTCAAACCTGGGTTCACTCAAACCCCCTTTTTCTCCCCTTCTCCCCCTCTAACACTGAAAATCTCTAGAATTTTTCCCTTCAAAGCTCGAGATGAGGATGGAAATGGAGGAGACTTCACAGGCCCAACTAGATGATGGTATTCCTCAAAATGATCTATCCAATGAATATAATTTTAATATTTTTTGGTTTTATTATGTATTTGTTTTTCTAGTTTGATTAAACATAGGTTTTTTTTCTACAAATGAAGCTCTTTGTTCTACACATGTGGAAAAATAGCAAATTATCAAAAAAAGAAATTGAAAAATATCAGTGCACTAGATATTGATGTCCTTGGTCTAGTAAAAAAAAGGAATTTTGATACATACAAAAAATATTATGATGTATACAATCTACCTATGTCTAAATTGTAATTGTTTTGACTTTGAAACTTGATTAAGGAAAAAATACTCAATAAAAACTATGAAACCAAATCAAAGTACTAGATATAATAGTTACAAATCTAAATTCAAAAAAAATATAATTTAATCCTTCATGGAAAAAATTTATGTTGTATACAGTGAGCATCACTCCTTAAAAATGGTGTTTACTGAAAAAAACCAGTTTTTGAAGGAGATGGAAAATGAAGTGCATTATGATTCCAAAAAAATTGAAAAAAATATTTATAATCTATAGAAAGAAAATTTCACAAATCACTAGTTTGCATCATCTTCAAATTCCTCATGGTTCAACTACTATAGGTGCCTAAAAGTGAAAATTTAGTTAGAAAAAATTAGTTCAGTGTCCAGTTTGGCAAAAAATTGTAAACCAGTATTATGGGATCACCCAATGTAAAAATGAAATGTGAAAGGAAGGGTATGAATATCATGGACTAGTAAGCTACATTATCCTAGGATTCATACCCAAAGCATTCATGGCTCATAGGCTAACAAAGCTTAGTATTTTCTTGGTGAATCACAAACCAAAGTCACCATGGCTAGTGAAGTCTGATATTCACTAGGTGATCCCCCAAGAAAAAGTAGAAAAGTGAGAAACAAAAAATATCTAGTGAAGTTTGATATTCACTAGGTGTGTACCCATGTCAGCCATAACATGAATTATTATCCCTAATAATTATAATAATGTGTACAAAAATGATCAAGATTGTATGCCGACGAATCACTAAGTCTAGTGCATGTGAATAAAGTGAATAAAAAATGTCAAAATCAACGCATCACTAAGTCCAAGACATGTGAACAAAGTGAAGAAAAAATGCCAATTTCAACACATCACTAAGTCCAACATGTGTGAAAAAGTGAATAAAATAATGTCAATTTCAATGCATCAATAAGTCTAGAGAATGTGAACAAAGTGAATAAAAATGCCAATATCAATGCATCACTAAGTCTAGTGCATGTGGAAAAAGTGAAGCAAATAATGCTAATGTATGCCCCAACCTTAAAGAAATTTCTAAACACCATGCTATGAGAAGTTGATTTAATATAGAAAATGAAAAGTTTCATGTGATAAAAGGTCATGCAAGCTTATTTGGAAATCCCTATGCAAATTATATGTTTCTAAATAAACTATCTCATGAGAAGGGATTTCGCCCAAATGTAATGCTGAAAATTAAAAAAAAAAGATTAACACAAGAGGGATCCACTGATGTAGGGTCACTATACGTCTTTGGTACAATAATTTATGTGAGCTCAAAGCTTAAATAATTACCTAAATACTCATGTAACAATGAACATAATGGAGGAATGACACATAGAGAGAGAATAAATAGTCTTTTGGATCAACATAGAAGATACCTAAATGTCTCAACATATTGCATTGTCCCCAAAATGAAAATATAAGACAAGAAAAAATACAATTTTCATCACATAGAGAAGAATAGAGATACAAATAGAAGAATGTCACAACAAATTTGTTTCCTTTGTATCATATTGCCTTAGGAGAAGCAAGAGTAATCCAAAGAAAAATCACTACTTCACAAAGGCACACCAAGTACCACAACACGAGAGATCACATCATGTGCAAGAAAACATAGAAGACACATAAAGTAAATGAAAAGGTACCAACCATGCAAGCATTTCTAAAGAAAATCATTTGCATCCAAATCTTGATCATCATATAGGGAAAATGGAGAAATAGCCAAGGGGAATACAACAAGTGTTGTACTAGGAGCATCACCAAGTTTAACATATGTTAAATCACTCTCAATAAGAGTATCATCATAGTTGTCCCCATCTAAATCTATGGACTTTGAAAATAATAGATGTAGATCATTATGCACTTATTCATCAATTCTAGCATCTTCATCCTTGTCATCTAGATTTATGACCATGCGTAGTTTAATGATAATGCCAGTTATATGTTCTTGTTTTAGTTTTAGTTTTGATGAAATTTTTAATTCCTCTTGATTTATATGCATAGATTTTTTATTTTCAGGTAATGTTTTATGCTTATTTTCCAACTAAAGAGAAATATCATGATGTCTTTTTCTACACTCTTTAGCAATTTTGTTTCTTCTTGTGCATCTTTTAATTTTTGAAGGTGTAAGGGTGGGTTTCTCAACTATTGGTCTATTTCCTTCCCTTAGGGGAGGAACTAAAGGGACCATTTAGGGTTGGGAAACCATTGTATTTTTAGGCCTATACAATTTCTTTTCTTTGAGAGTCATGAAAGGAAATTTGTGATTGGATCTTGGTATTTTATATGAAATAGGTGGAGGAACTGCAACATATTTTCCTTGGTTACCTTGGATAATGCTTTATTTAGACACAGGTTCATCCACAACCTGTGGGGTGGGAGGGACAACCATAGACTTATCATTTTGAAGAATATTTCTAAGGGATAATACCATTATGTTCTTTGCCTTAAATTTTTTATATGATCCAAAAAAGAATTCTTCATGAGTTTTAATAGGTTCCATGGGTTGAGGCAAAAAGTAGTCCAAGGAAATTTTTGATAGGAAGATAGGATTAAACCCACTATGATGCATTGTGAATATTTGATCTTAAAAGGGGAACTTATTACACTTGTGTATAACCTATGGTACAACATCCATAGATTATATCCATGGATAGCCTAGCTTCACAAGGAATTAGTTTGATAACATTGGTATGATACATAATGAGGTCTATCTAATTGTTTTGTTCCAACCTTAAGAGGAAGATTGATCAAACCTATCATAGGGAAAGAAAAACCATCATAAGTTTTCAATCATGCTTTTTACTGTTCATAACAATATTGATAAAGCTTATGCACATACATGAATTCCTCAATGATATCATTTTCTAAGCACACACGATCATTGATTATTCCTTGTGTAGGTTTGTCATTGATATGGTTAGTGATATAGAGAGGACCATCAAACACATGTATAGATGAATAAATATGGGTGAAAGCAATATCAGGTAACAATTCATTTTTCCCTTATGAGGTTGAACATATATTAAAGAAACCATGTTGTCTAGACCATCCACATCATTATTTTTATGATCATTTTCATCATCATTCTTATCATCATTTTTATCCTCACAGGCTTGTACAAAGTTGGATACATGATTTGGGATGGGATTTGCAAAGATTTGAAAATTTTGATTTGGTGGGGCAATGAACTTGTTTCCTTTACCATTAACACCACCTGGAACTAGATGTTATTAGAATTGATGAGGTCTTGCACTTAATTTTTAAGATTCATACATCATTTTGTATCATATCCATGTGTATGATGATATTGAAAAAAATCTTTTGGGTTAAAATTTAAAGATGAAGGATTCGATGTATCCACATGTCTAATCAGAGATGATTGGATTAGGTTCTTTCTTAGAAGTTATAACATGATTGAATGAAGGGAATAAAGAAAATATGTGAATTTTCAATCCCTCACCCTGAATTGATATAGAGCTGAACTTATGGTTTCAACTTGTGACTCAATGTGGTTGGTTGTTTGAGGTGTGCTTATCTTGATAAAATTCTTGGTTTTATTCTTGAAATGTTCATATTTGTTTCAAATGTGGTATAGATTTTAATTTCTCATTAGGATTTGATGAATATGTATCTTTAAACAAAATAATTAAATTCTAATAGTCATGAAGATTCATACACAAGTGTGTACAGGATAGATATTTCATTAAAAAGATTGTATCCCTAATTCAATATTGTAAATTTTGAATGAACATTCTTTGAACGTCAACATTACAAAGATCATAGTTTTTGGGTATGTGCAGGATCATGATGGGCCAAAAAGTGGCAATATAATGGGTATGTGGCTGACAACTTTTTTTTTACCCAAAATTGATGAAACAAAATGAGTTTTTAAAGGAGATTCTCAGATTTACACCAATATAAATTATGCTTTACTTTGAATTTAACAAGTAATTATTATTCATTTTCTATTTGAATTACGAATAAATTCCTAATTGATAGACTGATTGAAAAACATCTATAGCATTCAAACGATATCATATTTTTTGAATCCAAAACATGCGTCACATTCTATGCTTTGCATACTATAAGATTAAAAAAAGAAAAATTGAATTTCATGAATTTTTGGCCAAGTTAAGGTGGTCAGACATACGATTTTTTTATATTTTTTAAAAGTTGTAATAAAAAATTCATAATTAATTATTTACATGGAAAAAAATTACAAAAAATTATGCATCACATCAGGACATGAGTCCTCTACTTATATCTAAAATCTTATAAAAAAATATTATCATTTTAGTGTGGTTAGGGTGGTTAGACAAACACCTACTTCTTATTTTTTCCCTAAAATTTAAGTACTACTCCATTGAAATTTCAAATTTTCACCAAATAGATTTTTTTTTAACAAACTTAGTAGTTTAGAAACTACATTCAATTTGCTACAGATTCTATTCTTACATATTTTTGAAATAATATAGATAACTTATTCAAATTTTTACGTCAAGTTTCCTAACTCTAATTTTTCTAATTTTTTTGCCACTTAAGGGCTTGTTTTTTCCATGATGATCCTGCACATACCCTTTTATTAAGGTGAATTTTGGAAGGGATTGTACCCATTATTGAATATTCATAAATGAAAAAAGTAAATAAATCATACTAGAGGTGAGACAAAGAAAAAGGACAATAACAAAGATTTTGATAAGAGTAAATAACTAGGAGGTATTAGAAGGACCCAAAACTAGCAACAAGCAATCAAGGAGGTTTGAATCCAAAGTTCAAAAAAGGCCACAAAGCTGGGTGAGATTGAATATTCCAATCAATAGGAAAGCTTACAATCACATCTAAAAAAATTCTCTTAAACTTGCAAGAAACACCATCCAACCTAAAGATCTTCATAAAGGACTTATCTTTACCAATAACTGTAGGATGAAACATCATAGAAGAACTACTAACCCCAACATCTAGCTTCCTTTTTATCCTTTACCAATAATTCCAATGGAGGCCAAAGTTGTAGTAGACTAAACAAGAGTTTATCCATTTTGGGTATTCAATGTGGTATTGTGAAGTTGGCCCAACATGTTAGGATGTAGTTGAGCAATTTCATAATGAAGATCTTGCACCCAATTCCCAAGCTTGGAGCAAAGATTCACAACTTTGGGCAACATAGAACCAAACTCAACCAAGACACAAAATCTTACAAAAAGAAATTTGGATCGATTTTTTGTAACCTTATCTAAGGCAATAAAATGACCAACAAAATTACAAATATATTTAAGAATATCTTCATCCCAAAATTCCAAAGAGATTTCAAGGAGACACACCCAAATAGGCTACAAATTGAGCTTAGTAACCTTACAAACAACTTACCAACTTTGATGGTGTAGAAAGGAATTACGAAAAAATGAAGGGCCTTTTTTTATAAATGTGAGTGCACTCTTCCATGGAACAAAAGGAGAAAAGCAAGAACACGTTTATCAAGGAAATTATGCAAAGATAAAGAATAGACCAATGCTTTAAATCCCACTAGCAAATAACAATAATATTTAGTATAAATCCATAAAATATACCAATAAGGGTAGTGTTAGTTCCCCAAATCTCCACCCTGTTTGCTAAGCCTCAAAATGAACTCAAAAAAATTGGACCAACATGGGACTGCTCTCAGGTTGTGGGTAACCTATTTGAAAGCAGACCTTCGGATTATGGGTGACTTCCCCTTTTGATGGTGTCACCTAAACTATTCCTTGCTGGGAAAAGGGAAAAAGAAGCATGAAAAGAAAAACTAACCCCTATGGTGATGCACCTAATGGTATTTCTCAGACCCATATAGTTGCTTTTACACATGAACAATCAACAACTTAATAGTGGCTTACAAAACTCAAAACTTAATCTATTTTTGCATTAGTATTTCATAACAAGGCTAAAAATGTCAAGGACAACATCTAGAAGGAAGAAAAATACATCGTCACAACTCAGACTCTACCCTAAACTAACTCAACACATGTTATGACCTAAAAATTCATTTAATTGTATAAAGGAAAAGAAAAAATAGGACAAAATCATAGGGAAAACATTTTTTCCATAAGATTTCATCAACCATTTCTAAAGCTTTCACAATAAAACAACATAATGAGAAGGTAAAATATATTAATTTATCAATCGAAAGGTGTTACACACTGTTTTAAAAGTCTACAAATCTGAGTTACAATGTTTTCCACTATCTAGAAAAGGCTCCAAAAGCCATAATGCCTACAAGAAGAAAGAAAAGAACTCCCTAAAATGTTCAAAATGAACATACTTAAGCCAAACTGCAACCAACAACCCACACAAGTTCTTCTAGAAACCATAGGTCAGATGAAACACACAAGACAAAATAGAAGCTTCCAAAAACACTCCAAAAGGTCCTCCAAATGGTCCAAAGTAAAGTCAAATCCAATATCACACTGAAGGTGTGATATAAAAAGCCCCCAAAATGGCACATGTATCTCCAAAATAGTCAAAACAAGCCTTCCAAACTTTCTACATGTTTGACAAGTCATCACCAAATCTGGACCCACACACAAGTCATGCAATATGTGTGTTTTGAGTCATAAGACCCAAAAAAGCATTACAGATAATGACTTTAATTAAGTGATTTATAAAGCATCAATTAATCAAGTCATTTTACATTCAAAGTACAAAATAAGGGGCCCAACATCTTCCTGTGTTACATTTGCATTAAAAGGCACAATAAAAGTGATTTTCAAATCACTTACATGATATCTTTAAATATGAAACAAAATGTAACATGTAATGTCATGTTTAAAAGATTTCAAAAGTTTCCAAGGCATTGACCATCTCAAGCTACCATATTCTACATTTTACAACACACACATGAGCAGCACCTACTGTTTTGTAAAGGCATCATAATCCAAAACACTTGGTCAATATGGCCGACCTCCAAGTCCCTTGGAAAGCATATTCCAAGTCACATGATGTTGGGAAAAACAAAGGCATTACACATTTGTTGCATGGCATACTCCATAGGTTTCTTGAAACACTTAGCAACATTTTTGAAAAAAAGGGAAAAACCCCAAGGCATAAAATACCTAATGCAATAACATATGATTCGGCCCCCCTCATTAACACATGTTTGATTTTTGTTAATAAATAGGATAAAAATCCCATAGGCATCAAACAAGGGTCAAATCCTAATCATTAACACTGAAACAAAGAGGAAAGCTCATCATTTTGTCAAACCACACTCTTGAGAGCATGATGCAGTAGCTAGGGTTTGAGAAAACACAAGAAAAAAATATGGAGATTACAATGATTTTATCAAGATTCATTGATGAAAAACAAGGGAAAAGAGGTAAAATGCCCATTTTGAAGCTTGAAATCTGCATTTTATATCATTTGGAGGCTGGTTTTTAATTCACAAGTCGCAACCATCTTATGTTTTCTGATGCAAATCTTTTGAACTTCACTTTCTCTATGATGTCCTTTTGTCTCAGCTGCCATCAAGAATTCATCTGAAGCTTCCACAGGTTTTTATGGTGAAAAGGATAAGTTGAGCTTAGGTAAGCTCCATTTTCCATATACTCTGACTTTTCTCCATTACTTTCTACAATTTTTTTTTTAAAATCTCATTCGAGCTTTAGCCAATGTTGTAAACTCATGGGTATGTGGCTAGACCTTCCTTTTAGGTTTATTCTGCATTATGATTTTATGGGTGTATAAAAGCCATTCTCCACTTCTTGGAAAAGAATCTACAATTGTTATATATTTCATGAGAATAGAAGTTTGCAATTCTTCAAGAAGAATAGCATTTTTTGTAGATATGATGGAAAAGACCTTTTTTATAATCTTTGCATTTGCCTGCTTCAAACGAACCCAGATGGGTTTCTGTGAGATTTGTGAAGAAAAATCTCTCTTCTGTCATGGCTATGAATATTGCATTTGGGTTTCTTGTATTTCGTTGTCTTAGTGTTCTTCAGAATTTATAGAGGTTGTTGTAAGTAACATTCTTGGGAACTCTGAAATTCTATAATTTTTTATCATTTCTCTCAAAACCTTGGAGATAATGAGACCTATTCCCCTACCCCAAGCTTCTTTATCAACAAGCATGATGTTTATGTTTCCTATTGCACTGGATTCGACACCACCATTTTTCCTTACATTCACTGCCACAATTGTTGACTCATGTTCAGTTGTTGTAGTTGTTCTTACTATTGTTGTTGTAATAACTTTATCATTAGTGTATTGTTGTATAAATTCAGACCTACATTGTTATCTGTCCCACACACTCTTACTTGGTTGTGATCATTTGCTACATCTAGAAGAATCTTCCTTCTATCGACAAAAGATAGACCCTACAGAACATGACTACCATCTTAGGCAGACACTGCCATCTTGCATGCACTATGCTCTTGACTTGACTGAATTCCATGAATGTGCATTCATGTGGAAGAGAGTTCCTACATTTTGGCCTTCCAGCACTTTCAAAATTCTATTTGCAACTAAATTTTTTGGTACTAACAACAGGAATACAAGCTTCTGCAGTATGACAAGTAGCCTAACTTTAGCTATCATGCCTCCTCTCACAACCCTAGACTTATCTCCAAATGTAAATGCTTCATCAGTATCTATGTATTAGTTTGGAGTGAGGATAAGTTGGTCGAGCCATTGCAAAGCCCTTCAACATCATTCAGAAGAATCAGAAGATCAACCCTCAACTCAAGAGCCAAGAGAGCAGCGAGGCTATCATTATCCTTGAAAACTAACAACATGCTTGTATGGTGTTGTTCTTGTCCTAACTACATCATTTTCATTGTAAACTGGAACCATACACATCTCTTAGCAAAGGACCTCCAATTCTAGTCAATTGTTTTCTGAACTCTGAATATTTAAATTCATTATCAGTTACTAGAAGTTGTGATGATGCAATGTCCAACTTTTAATTTATTCTCATCTTCATAATTTGTAGAATTTGTCCTAGCATTTTCCATAGCCATAGGATTTATATCCACCATTGCTCTCTCATTGGTCTACAAGGTGCATAACTTCTTTCAAATATGCTAAGGTATTTCCAAGAGGATAAACACTTTTATGACATATTTGAATGGAAGACATCATATTATTATGTTTTATTTCCTTTAGATGGGGATCTTGTACATTAAACAACCCTCTTTTTTTTCTTCTCTTTCTTGTGCCCTGTCATGACTATTTGGGACAATGAACCCACCTCCCAAGAGATTTCCAATCATACTTGTTTCAACTTTACAAAGCAAGAAGTCCTAAGTAGTTCCTTGTTTATTGTCAGATTTTATGTTACCATGCATTTGATGCTCAAGTGAATTTTTTCTTTACTAATCATTGATGAATAAAATGGCCATGTAAAATCAATTGCCTTTTGAATATTTTTCCTTATAGTTGGCATACAACTTTTTGTTGATCTGGAGCAACATGTAGTGTTTGTTAATTATCAGATGAGGGCACTACTATTTACATTGCAACTTGAAATGGATGCATTCCCCTGCCCTAGGACTATCACTCTCTTATAGACTGCCCCTCTATGAGTCATTGAAACCTTCTAGAGATACTGTCTTTGTTTCACTGTAGAGAAGGTCACTGTACAGTCATCAATTCCTCTCAAAATAATTGACGAACTTGAATCATTCCTAACAACCCTGCATTCACTGTCATGAAACACTTGATCATGCTCATATAACTCTAACCCATTCACTGTGTTGGTTGATAAACATTATTCTAGTTTCCATGGGTAGTTCCATGAACCTTCAAAACTCTCTTCATACACTATCCTTTGCAATTCATTGGACTACGTCTTCAAGGCAGCAATGCATTACTATCCACAGCCTATGGTTCTGCACCCATCTTTATATCCACGAACTTCATCTTTAATGGTTATTTCAATATTTCCTCTGCTTTGGAAGCTTTTGCAAGTGTTGAAACCTATTGTACAATCTCAAACACTACTCTAGCCACCTCCATTACTACAAAAGCAATGTACAAACCTAATAACAAGGTCTCATATATGAATCATCTTTTGAACTTGAAACTCTTAGAAGAGGCCTATGAGCTTGGACATGGCAAGTTTTTACTAACAACAAAACAAACACATAATACACTAGTGGCTTCTCCATGATTCTTTTACTTTGCTTTGTTATTGGAACACAAGATTGTTATTGCCCATTGATTATTCACCTTTTATAATTTCCTTTAAAGATTATAATTATCTTGAAAACCATTCTCTTTGGTTGTGATCCCTCTTATTGTCTTGAAAGTCTATAGTAGGCTTTATGTTAGGTAATCTGCCCCAATAAGGGGTCCCCTTTCATTAAAAAAATTATTCATGGAACTATATCAATGATTCAACAACATTGAGCACTATTGTTGATTTTTTCAAAGGATACCATGGAAGATTGTTGACTATTTAATCATGCCTTTTCATATCACTTACCCATTGTCTCTTTGCTGCCCCATCTCATACTTTACTTGTTGTTATCCTTCCATGAGACTATTGTAATGCTTGCTATCCCACATGGATCTGTTGTCTGATTCCATCACATTTGTTTCATTTTTTTCTCATGTGTGATACACAACTGTCTCCTCATTTTAACTTTATTGGACAGCCACATGTCACATAATGTGGGTGACCTAATAGCTCACCTTCCTATGTGATGTGTGACTGCCCTATAGGGTTACAGTGGGAGGGGCTTGACAACAACTTGAAATGCTTCCTCATAATTTAATAGATGCAAAATTGAACTTGATGCATCTTTTGAATTTGATAATGAAAGTTGATCAACTAGTGTGATTCCATATTTATTTAATGCATTGATAATAGATAAATCTTTGATCAAGTTGCTTAATTTCCTTTTCTTTCAAAGCATGCTAAGCTCTACCCTTGTGGGAGCCACATTTACCGCACATGTTGTATTTGATCTGAATCAGAATAGTAACCAGACTTGTCCTAAATCTGCACATGAAGCAAACAGTTAGAAAATAAACATGCATATGTTGGATGTGTTTGATGACTTTACTATTTTCCCAAACATCCAAGGTTTGCATGCTATTTTAATGCACTTATGGATCAGTTTATACATGCATAGGTAGGTGTGTATGTAAGGATTGAATCTTTCATTGCTTAGAGCTCTGCTCTAACATCATGTTTCCTTCATATGTAGGGCAAGGAGCACTATGGACTGGGAGGGACACAAGTGGCTAGGGGCAACAACAAAGAGCAGTCAGGCAACCTATAACTAGTCATTCTTAGGCAATGACTGGTTCCATTCTTATATGCACATTTTCCTTTGTTTTACTTATTCATGTATGAATTGCTTCATATGATTATTGAATAAGAGAGTTAGTCCCTTGGCTTGTGAGGGACATGTACATTTCAAGATTATCAATAAAATACTACACTTGTATATCTATGATTATCTTTCTCATTTTCTGTAATGCAATATTGAAACGACAAAATATAATCTACTTTATTTGAAAATAACTCTTTCATGCATATTGAAACTAGCAGTTTTGTGGTTTATCCTTAAATGTTTAAACAACATTAAATAACAAACACTGAGTTACTTGATTCCAGCTGAAAGCTAAAAATTAGGTAACATTTTTGGTGACATCTAATATTTGTTTGCCTGCTAAATATGAGAGCAGCTATTGAAGCTTATTTATTGGGCATGGGGTCACTCAAAAAACCAACACCTCTTGAAAACAACATTTTAATTTGTTGTAACGCATCAGAACAACAAGAGACACCTTTGAAAAATATTCAAAATGCACCAAAAGGAGAAGCAAACTAACTAACTCTACAAAAATAACACTTAGGGAAAAGAAAGTTGCATTTGAAATGAAACTACCCTAACCTACCCTAACTAGCAAAGAAGTTGGTAAAACAAAACCATTGACAAGTGGGGCTGAAATAATTGCCTTTTCTAAAGAATTTTCAATGTTTTCCATGTTGGAGAATAGCTATAAAGAGAGGAAACACGAATAGAACCTTAGCAAACAACTGCAATATCTCTTGAAGAACATATAAAAGCTTACTAACCTTTAGATATGGAATGTAAACATTCCCATTTTGAGGTGGAAAGGTAACTTGAGAGTGCTCCTCCTTAGCTATACCCTCATGCTTGGGTGCAAGCAAAGTATCAATATATTTGTTGGTCTCCATTCTGGCTAGATGCCTGATCGGGCATCCTCTGGAAAGTGTGAATCTAGAACTTGTCATGTTGGTTTCCTGTAACTCCAAATCATTTCATTGTTCCTCATCCTGTTCTTGATCTTTTTCTTCAAAGGATGTTGGTTCAACAGCCAAAAATGGGCAAAAAGAGGCTTCTTCATGAGCCAAAACCAACTATAGATCATCCCTAAATGAAAATACTTCATGAGCCAAAGCTTCACTCTCATATTGATTTTCATGAACCAACAACTCATCACACAAGTGAACATCAAGTAGTTGTCCCAAATATTGTGTTATCATAGGCATACCTTCTTCACTTTGTTCAACAAATGAAGGCAGCCCATCATACCAAAACATATAAACCTCTTTTTCACCTAGTTCCTCATGTTTACTTGTCTCCCCCTGCTGGTTGGGACAACATAGTTCATCTTCATGAGCTATTTCATTGATCTCATCTTGTTGATTGGAATCATCTGATTCCCAAGATATAGGATAAATCATGAATGTTTCCTCCACAAAACCAGGTAGCTCATCAAACAAATCAGTAAGGGATTGATGCGCAAGCTCTATTTCACTTGGCATATTGGTATTTACCTGATGCTCCTCACTAGAAGATTGTTTATTATCCAAGCTTGAAATGAAAACTTTCAAATCATCCAAAAACAACTCCTCGTCAATTTTCTCAATATATTTAATGACAAGAGGATTATCATCTTCCTCAAGACAACATTGTTGAGGGAAGAGAAGACTTTGTTCCTTTGCATATATCTGTTGTTCTGCAATTACAAGTTCTATGATCAAGATTTGATCTGACTGACAATCCATCTTTGTACGTGAAAACTCACTAGCTGCATGATTGATGACTTGGGGATCCCTATGTTCTAGAATTTGTTGTTCTAAATGACTGGGCTCCTCAACATAGTGTTGAAAACCTTGCTTCTCAATTGGAAGGTCTAGCTTCTCAAGTTTGACCTCATAAGAGCCTTCCACTTGGGGAATATCTTCAAATTTTTTTCCCATTAGCTTAGCCTCCTCCTATTTGAGCTTTTCCTGCTGTATTTAGTAACATGCTACAACTAAATGCATTGGATTTACTTTTTTTATCCTCTCCATGAGGAGCAAGTCATCTCGATCAATGAGCTACTCTTAAGGGATGATGGAATGATCTTGTACGGGCACTACATTCTTTTGAATTGAATTGAATCCTTTAAAACTTGGAATTTCAAAATGAGAAGACTTACTAGGGGATTGCAGAGGCTTGTTTTGCCTAAAGCTTGGAAACTTGTACTTGGGAACTTCTTGTTTGAAAAATTGTAGCCTCATTTATGCATCCTTTATAGCAAGTTGTTGGGCAAGATTCTCCTCAAATTGCCTCTTCTTGGCCTCCCATTCTTGTTCATTTGTCTGAGCTTGGTAAGCTTCTTGTTTCTATTACCAATCAACCTCCTCCTGTCCGTCCTTCAAGGATATAATCCTGTGAGCAATCATAGGTTGGACAAACCAACCATTCTTGTTGCATATTTAATCCACTCTTTCTAATTTTCCCTTCAAGAAACATGTTTCTTATCTTCAACCTTAAATTTGGATTGTGGATTTGTTTGAGCTTATCCTCAAAACTTTGAAACTCTTGAAGTTGATCATAGGGATTGATCTGTTGATTGCTAGAAAAATGGTGGCCTTTGGATTGATCTTGAGCACATATTGACTGCCATGATGGATGAGTAGGGGTGGGAAGGTGGCAAAATTGTGGAGAATATTGATAATCTCTTGTAGCAAAGCAATTCAAACTAAAAATAGTTGCATGCTCATTTTGATGTGGTTGGTAACTAGGTATATGAGCAGCATTTTCATGAAATGAGGGATGATAGAACACAACTTCATAAAATGTAGAAATATTGGAGCATTCATAGAAGCTAGAAATTCATTAAAAAAATTTGTAAAACAAGAAAACCAGGTCTGAGTTTTCTAGAAATAAGAACACACCAACACTTAACCTGCCTAAAACTAGTTGTTATTCTTCCAGAGTCGCAAGGTATGTAAAGGAATTTCCTCCAAAAGGTTGAAACTAATATTGCACACACCAAACAGCAGCAATAAAATGCATAAAAATGAACTGAGAAGCAGTTCATGGTCCCACTGGGCATGCCAAAACTGTTAGTTCCCCAAATCTGCCCTATTTGCTAAGCCTCAAAATGAACTCAATAGATTTGGACCAACATGGGATTGCTCTCAGGTTGTGGGTAACCTATTCAAAAGCATACCTCTGGATTATGGGCCAGCTTCCCCTTTTGATGGTGTCACCTAAACTATTCCTTTCTGGGAAAAGGGGAAAAATAAGCATGAAAAGAAAAACTAACCCCTATGGTGATGTACCTAATGGTATTTCTCAGACCCATATAGCTGATTTTACACACATGAACAATCAACAACTTAACAGTCACTTACACAACTTAAAACTTCATATGTTTTTGCATTAGTATTTCATAACAAGGCTAAAAATGTCAAGGAAAACATCTAGAAGGAATAAAAATACATCTCAACAACTTGGACTCTACCCTAAACTAACTAAACGCATGTTATGACCTACAAATTCATTTAACTGGATAAAGGAAAAGAAAAAACTGGACAAAATCAAAGGGAAAACAATTCTGCCATAAGATTTCATCAACCATTTCTAAAGCCTTCACAATAAAACAACATAATGAGAAGGTAAAATGTATTAACTTATCAATCGAAAGGTGTTACACACTATTTTAAAAGTCTACAAATCTGAGTTACAATGTTGTCCTCTGTCTGGAAATGGCTCCAAAAGCCATAATTCTTGCAAGAAGAAAGAAAAGAACTCCCTAAAATGTTCAAAATGAACATACTTAAGCCAAACTGCAACCAACCCACACAAGTCCTTCTAAAAACCCTAGGTCAGATGAAACACACAAGCCAAAATAGAAGCTTCCAGAAACACTCCAAAGGGTCCTCCAAATGGTGCAAAGTCAAGCCCAATCCAAGATCACACTGAAGGTGTGATAAAACAGCCCCCAAAATGGCACATGTCTCTCCAAAATAGTCAAAACAATCCTTCCACAGTTTTTATATGTTTGACAAGTCATCACCAAATTTGGACCCACACACAAGTCATGCAATATGTGTGTTTTGAGTCACAAGACTCAAAAAAGCATTATAGATAGTGACTTTAATTAAGTGGTTTATAAAGCATCACTTAATCAAGTCAATTTACAATGAAAGTAAAAAATAAGGGGCCCACCATCTTCCTGTGTTACATTTGCATTAAAAGGAACAATAAAAGTGATTTTCAAATCATTTACATGATATCTTTAAATATGAAACAAAATGTAACATGTACTGTCATGTTTAAAAGCTTTCAAAAGCTTCCAAGGAATTGTCCATCTAAACCTACCATATTCTACATTTTACAATGTTCACACACATGAGAAACACCCACTATTTTGTAAAGGCATCATAATCAAAAACACTTGGCCAATATGGCCAACCTCCAAGTCCCTTGGAAAGCATATTCCAAGTCACATGATTTTGGGAAAAAAAAGGCATTACATGTTTGTTGCATGGCATACTCCATAGGTTGCTTGAAACACTTAGCAACATTTTTGAAAAAAAAGGGAAAAACCACAAGGCATAAAATGCCTAATGCAATAACATATGATTCGGCCCCCCTCATTAACACATGTTTGATTTTTGTTAATAAATGGGATAAAAATCCCATCGACATCAACCAAAGGTCAAACCCTAATCATTAGCACCGAAACAAAGAGGAAAGCTCATCATTTTGTCGAACCACACTCTTGAGAGCATGATGCAGCCGCTAGGGTTTCAACAAACACAGGAAAAAAATATAGAGATTACCATGATTTTCTCAAGATTCGTTGATGAGAAAAAAGGGAAAAGAGGTAAAATTCCCATTCTGAAGCTCGAAATCTATATTTTATATCATTTGGAAGTCATTTTTTAACTCATAGGTTGCGGCTATCTTATGTTTTTTGATGCAAATATTTTGAACTCCACTTTCTTTGTGATTTCCTTTTATCTCAACCACCATCAAGAATTCATCTAAAACTTCCAGAGGTTTTCATGGTGAAAAAGAATAAGTTGAGCTCGGGTAAGCTCCATCTGCCATATACTCTGACTTTTCTCCATTACTTTCTGTAATATTTTTTTTTAAAAGCTCATTCAAGCTTCAGCCGGTGTTGTAAACTCATAGGTATATGGCTAGACCTTCCTTTTAGGTTTATTCTACCTTATGATTTTTCTGGGTGTATAAAACCCGTGCTCCATTTCTTAAAAAAAACTCTGCAATTGTTATATATTTCGTGAGAATAAAAGTTTGCAATTCTTCAAGAAGAATAGCATTTTTTGTCGATATGATGGAAAATACCTCTTTTATAATCTCTGCATTTCCATGCTTCAAATGAACCCAAATGGGTTTTTGTGACTTTTGTGAAGAAAATTCTCTCTTATGTTGTGGCTATGAATATTGCATTTGGGTTTCTTGTATTTTTCTGCCTTAGCATTCTTCAAAATTTATGGAGGTTGTTGTAAGTATCATTCTTGGGAACTCTGAAATTCTATAATTATTTATCATTTCTCTCAAAACCTTGGAGATAATGAGACATGTTCCCCTACCCCAAGCTTCTTTATCAACAAGCATGATGTTTATGTTTCCTGTTGCACTGGATCTGACACCACCATTTTTCCTTACATTCATTGCCACAATTGTTGACTCATGTTCAGTTGTTGTAGCTATTTTTGTTGTTTTTTCTATAATAAATTTATCATTAGTGTATTGTTGTATAGATTCAAACCTACATTGTTATCTGCCCCACACACTCTTACTTGGATGTGATCATCTACTACATCTGGAAGAATCTTCCTTCTATCGATAGAAGATAGACCCTACAAAACATGACTAGCATCTTTGGCAGAAACTTCCATCTTGCATGCACTATGCTCTTGAATTGATTGAATGCCATGAATTTGCATCCCTGTGGAAGAGAGTTCCTACACATTAGCCTTCCCAAACTTTCAAAATTCCATTTGCAGCTAAATCTTTTGGTAATAACAATAGGAATACCAACTTCTACAATTTGACAAGAAACCCTAACTTTAGTTGTCATGCCTCCTCTCCCAACTCTAGACTTATCTCCAAATGTAATTTCTTCATCGATATGTATGTATTCATTTTGAGTGAAGATCAGTTGGTGGGACCACTATAAAGCCCTTCAACATCATTCAGAAGAATCAAAAGATCAACCCTCAACTCAAGAGCCAAGAGAGCAGCAAGTCTATCATTATCGTAGAAAACCAATAGCATCCTTGTGTGGTGTTGTTCTTGTGCTAACTACATCATTTTCATTATAAATTGGAACCATAAACATCTCTTAGCAAAGGACCTATAATTTCACTAAATTGTTTTCTAAACTCTAAATCCTTAAATTCATTATCAGTTACCAAAAGTTTTGATGATGCAACGTCCAACTTTTACTTTATTCTCATCTTCATAATTTGTAGAATTTTTCCTAGCATTTCCCATAGCCATAAGATTTATATCCACCATTGCTCTCTCACTGGTCTGCAGGTGCACTGGTTTCAAATATGCTAAGGTATTTCCAAGATGATAAACTCTTTTATGACAGATTTGAAGGGAAGACATCATATTATTATGTTTTATTTCCATTAGATGGGGATCTTGTTCATTAAAAAACCCTTATTTTTTTTCTCTTTTTGGTGCCCTTTCATGACTATTTGGGACAGTGAACCCACCTCCCAAGAGATTTCCAATCATACTTGTTTCAGCTTTACACAACATGAAGTCCTAAGCAAATCCTTGTTTACTATCAGATTTTATGCTACCATGCATCTGATGCTCAAGTAATTTTTTTTCTTTACTAATCATTGATGAATAAAATTTCCATGTAAAATTAGTTTCCTTTTGAATGTTTTTCTCGATAGTTGGCATATAGATTTTTTTTTATCTAGAGTAGCATGTAGTGTCTGCTAATTATCATATGAGGGCACTACTATTTGCATTGAAACTTGAAATGGATGCATTCCCTTGCCCTAGGACTATCACTCTCTGGTAGACTGCCCCTCTATGAGTCATTGAAACCTTCTAGAGATATGGTCTTCGTTTCATTTTATAGAAGGTCACTGTATAGTCATCAATTCCTCTCAAAATAACTGACGAACTTGAATCATTCCTAAAAAAACTACATTCACCATCATGAAACACTTGATCATGCTCATATAACTCTAACCCATTCACTGTGTTGGTTGATAAACATTACTCTTGTCTCCAAGGACAATTCCATGAACCTTCAAAACTATCTTCATAAACTGTCCCTTGCAATTCATTGGACTATGTCTTCAAGGTAGCAATGTATTACTATCCACAACCTGTGGTTCTACACCCATCTCTATATCCATAGACTTCAACTTTAATGGTTGTTTCAGTTTTTCCTTTGCTCTGGAAGCTTTTGCAAGTGTTGAAACCTACTGTACAATTGCAAACACTACTCTAGCAGCCACCATTATTACAAAAGAAATGTACATACCTAATAACAGGTTCTCATTTGAATCATCTTTTGAACTTGAAACTCTTAGAAGAGGCCTATGAGCTTGGACATGGAAAGTTGGTACTAACAACAAAACAATCAAATAATACACCAGTGGCTTCTCCATGATTCTTTTACTTTACTTTGTTATTGGCACACAAGATTGTTATTTCCCATTAACTGTTCACCTTTTATGATTTCCTTTAAAGATTATAATTATCTTGAAAACCATTTTCTTTGGTTGTGATTCCTATTATTATCTTGAAAGTCTATAGTAGGCTTTGTGTTAGATAATATTTCCCAATAAGGGGTCTCCTTTCATTAACAAAATGATTCATGGAACTATATCAATGATTCAACATCATTGAGCACTATTGATGATTTTTTCAAAGGATACCATGGAAGATTGTTGACTATTTAATCATGCCTTTTCAGATCACTTACCCATTGTCTCTCTGTTTCCCCATAGCATACTTTACTTGTTGTTGTCCTTCCATGAGACTATTGTAATGCTTGTTGTCCCACATGGATCTGTTGTCTGATTCCATCACATTTGTTTCCTTTTTTCTCATGTGTGATACACAACTGTGTCCTCATTTTAACTTTATTGGACAATGGATAGCCACATCTCACATATGTGGGTGACCTAACAGCTCACCTTCCTATGTGATTTGTGACTACCCCATAGGGTTACGGTGAGATGGGCTTGACAACAACTTGAAATGCTTCCTCATAATTTAATAGATGGATAATTGAACTTGATGCATCTTTTGAATCTAATAATGAAAGTTGATCAACTAGTGTGATTCGATATTGGTTTAATGCATTGATAATAGATAAATCTTTGATCAAGTTGGTCAATTTCCTTTTCTTTCACAACATGCTAAATTCTACCCTTGTGGGAGCCACATTTACCCCACTTCTTGTATTTGATCTGAATCAGAACAGTAACCAGACTTGTCCTAAATCTTTGCATGAAGCAAACAGTTAGAAAATAAATGCAACTGTTGGATGTGTTTGATGACTTCATTGTTTTCCAAAACATCCAAGGTTTGAATGCTTTTTTAATGCACTTATGGATCATTTTATACATGCATAGTTGGGTGTGTATGTAAGGATTGAATCTTTCATTGCTTAGAGCTTCACTCTAACATCATTTTTCCTTTAGATGTAGGGTGAGGAGCACTATGGAGCTAGGAGGGACACAAGTGGCTCGAGGTTGCAGCAGAGAGCAGTCAGAAAACCTACAATGAGTCATTCTCAAGAAATGACTAGTTTCATTCTTATATGCACATTTTCCTTTCTTTTACTTATTCATGTATCAATTGCTTCATATGTTCATTGAATAAGAGAGTTAGTCCCTTGGCTTGTGAGAGACATGTACATTTTAAGATTATCAATAAAAGTCTATATTTGTATATCTATGATTATCTTTCTCATTTGTTGTAATGCAACATTGAAATGACAAAATGTTATCTACTTTATTTGACAATCACTCTTGCATGCATATTGAAACTAGTAGCTTTATGGTTTATCCTTAGATTTTTAAACAACATGAAAAGAGAAAGCGCTAAGTTACCTAATTTTAGCTAAAAGCTAAAAAATTTAGCTAAAATCAGGTAAAAGGTAGCTTCCAAACTAACAAAAGTTCTATCAATATACACATTAGGAATAGTGAGTGGACAAAGAGGAGCCCCAAAAAATATGATCATATTCGAGCTAGCAGAGGTCATCTAGGAAACCCCACCAAAAAAAAAAATTCCACGAGGAGGAGACTAAGGCTCCAAAAAATGGGGAACCCCCAAAACACAATCCTGATTCAACCCACAACAAGGAGAACCAAGATTTGAGCCCCCCTAAAGAGAGAGGGAAGACTCAAACACTTTTATCACAAATTTGGTAGCAGGGGAAAGAAGGAAAAGTGGTTCAAGAAAATCTAGAGGTAGAGGAAGAGGTGTTGGGAGGGAGTACTAGAAACCCCTTCTTAAGAGAAAACCCATCATGAAACTGAGCCCCTATGGAGAAGGAACGAATCCTCCTTATGATCCAACATATCGCTATACCCCGCAAAAATAAAAAAGAGGATCAACATGTAGCTTGGCTGCCAATTGGGCCTCCACCAGAATGTCAAGGAGGAGCTGAGAATCATATTTATACCCAAAAATATTGAAACAGTTCCCTTAAACATAAAATCCAAATCATCAAAAGAAATAGAGCCACCACCAACAAATGCAACATATTCAATTAGAGAAACCAAATCTATATAAATTTTTACATCCTCAACCTCTCCTTCAACAACTACAACATCACCATCACCATCACCACCCTTTGCATTTCCTTTTCGATTTTTGGACTTTGAAGTCATTGCCACAAGGGCCTTCTTTATTGGAGCTAGGATTTGGGAGCTCCTCATTGCTACCAAGTTCAATTAGGAAGAGCATAGTTGATTTTTGAGTAAATTAATTGATATCACCCTATGAAGTTTATTACTTTTTCATATTTTACTTGTTTTCACCTCACTAAATTAGTTAATGTAATTTCAAGACCAATGTTTGCTTAAAAGTGTCAGATGAATGCATCAACAAGTTCTTTGAATGAATGTATTGAGTTATTTGGCAAGGAGTAAAACCATTCCAATGCCATGTCTTTCTATGACCTAGGAAATAGTTTAGCTAAGAGCTTATCCTTGAAGATGAAATCACTACATGATATCGTATTAGTCGATATATGACTATTAGGTTCTCCTTTACCATTATACTTGTCAAATCTAGGCATCTAAAAATTTTGTGGCATTGGTGTTTTAAATTTTTCAAGTGACAGTGGGATCCTTTTGACATATTGTGATGGTTTTCCTTTTTTATTTTGGTTTAATGTTGAGATTTGTTGTTACAATGATACATTTTGCAATAGTTGATTTATGATAGAATCATTGCTTGACATGTTTTGAGAATGTGGTGAATATGGTGGGATTGTGTAACTACTTGGTGGACTACTATGTTGCAAGTTTATAAGAGGGGATGAATATTGAGGTCTCACATGTGATGTCATGAAACTATAAGGGTGTCCACTTGAAATCCTTAAGGTTAGATTTATGCCATGTGTTTGTTGTATCATTGAAACTATGGTTGGAAATTTGTATGTAGGGATAGAGGAAATAGTTTTAGAGAGGGAGATTTGACTTCTTCCTTGTATTTGAGTGTACCCAAAAGCTTGAGCACAACAATCCATCGTAGGAATATTGACATCCATAATGTGAGCTAGGCTATGCAAAACCTTTAATTATTCAGAACCACCAATCAATTTCCTTAGGAACTATTAGACTAGTCAAAGATTCAATGCTCAAATAGGCTTTCAATTCCTCTAATTCGTTCTCTAATTAATTTATTTTTCCTTCAAGAACATGGACAATAAAAATCTCAGCATTCATAAAGTTTTTTTTTTGTGAAGTTGTCATTAGTATGCTCAGAATAAGGATTGAGTCCAAGATGGGCATGGTATTGGCAATACCTTAAGTGAAAGAGTTGCAAGACTTAGGATCCATAATGGATGTAACAACAACACATAAGGTTCCATAAGTCTACAACTACATCTCAATGAATTATTGGAAATAGGACACCATGTTGTTAAGCTTATCTAAGTTTCAAAAAACTAGGTGTGCCCACTATGATCACTAAATTGCACAACAAACATCAAAAAACACTCGAGCAAAATTAGACAATAAAATAAAATAATAAACAAAAAAATAAAGGTCTGAGAGAAAACTGAGCTAAAAATAGTTGGAATAAGTCACCTAGGCTAACTATGTCATGCACAAATTGCCACAAATTTTAAAGTTTGGTTGTTTTTTATACTACTTAAGGATCTTAGGTCTGTGTTCATACAGGTAGATTACATTGAATATTTTTCTAAAATTGGCTCAATTTAATGATTATCTAATCACAATACAAGTACATATAACAATCTATAATATTTTCAACCAATAAATGAAAAATGTAAATGAAATTTCTAGTTCTAGGATGAAACAATCCACTAACCCTAATATGCCAAAATCTAAAAATGATAATGTTGATACAATTTTGAAACAAAACAATGTAATTTTTTCACTTTTTGAGCTATATGAAAGATGATTGAATGAATGTAATGAATAATTTCAAATTTTGATTTCAAAATTAAATGACCTAATGTAGATTTATAAATTCAATTTGAATGTAAATCATACCTAAGATGACTGAAACTAACAATATTGCAAACTATAATGCAATATTACATGCAAAGTTTTGAATTTTTATATCCTTTATGATGAAAAAATAAATGCCAAAATGAAAAATAAAAAATAATTCAATGCTAAACCTAGATCTAGGATTTAATTTACCTCAAATTTCAAAAGTTATATAATTTTAATATGTTAGGTTCACCAAAATGAAACATAAGAAAAAGGAAAGCTTGGGGATTGTACTCTAGGCTTTGACACCTTTTCCAAATATTTCATATGTGGATTTGAGGTAGCAGGGGTTTGATGGATTTGGACAAGATATAAGACTAACTTGCAACCTAAAAGGTGAGTCAAATTTCCTTTGAACAAATATAGAATGAATTTAGGGATGAAATGCAATGCTATGACTAGGCTAATGATGCAAATTTTAGTTTAGATACAAATATAGTAAGTATAAAATATCATTAAAAAATCTAGATTATTGAAATAGATAAAACAAGAAAATGTGTACATATGATGTGAATTTGAGAATCACTTTGGATGATTAAGTCACCTTTGGTGATAGTGTCATTGTTGACTAATTTCAGATTTATTTTTGTAGACCTCAAGTGTTAGATCAGAGCTTTTGTTTCCTTCTTGTTACATTGTCAAATAATTCTATAACTAAGTTTTTGTTTGTTGTCAAGGTGTAGGGATGGAATGCAATAATGAATAATTGACCTTCAAACTTCCTCACTTTTCCTTTAGATCTAAAACTTGCACATTGAAAGAGAGAGAGAGGGTTCATCCATTTAAGGGCTTGCCTTAGTCAAATCTTGTGTTAGTGTTTTCACTTCCATAATCACAATGTCAATGATAAGGAAAATAAATGATAAAATAATGATAAATAAACAATGATGATCTATAATTCACCACTCTTAAAATGGCTTCATTGAAGGACTAAAGTTGCACAAGTTTCCTCATGGCGTGATTGTTGTTGGATTGATTTTCATGGAGACCTATAAGGTCTAGTCTTCAAAAACAATATAATAACATGAACATGAACAAACTCACATAGAATTTGAGATGATGTTTGAATCCTAAATTTTTATAATAAATCTCTAAAATACTAATTTTGACCTACTTGATAATGCTCTTGATTGCCAATTTTTCCAATAATTTATAGATGTCCTTCAAATGATGCAATAACTTGGTATTTATATGCAATTATTCTAATTTCTCAAAAAATAAATCTCGACAACCGAATCTAGACATTTGAAATTCAAATGATAAAATTTTGGTGTTGACATATTTAAATTTAGAGCCAAAATAGGGGGACTAGGTCGCCTAGGACAAAATGTTAAATAAATGCATTTGTTTGGTACATAAAATTTGTTGATAAATATTAAAATGGACTATGGAATGCATAATTTAGGAAATTAGGTGTTCAATTAGGTCCATGCATTTAAGGGAGAGAAAAATATAGTGTGAAATTGTTATGGGTTACAATTTATGATATTATAGAAAAGTTTTATCTACTCCAATTTGATATTCCATAGTACAGATGTGAGAAAATCATGAGCACTTCATTTGATGATTGTACTAATAGAGGTGTACAAGTGAAAAATATAGTTTATATAAAAAATATAAATTCAAACAAGGAGAGCTTACCATAGAAGCTCCTTAAGGAAACCTAGGAGCATAATTTTTAGCCAATGGGCTATATATTGCATGAGCTTTCAGCCTGAAACAAGTCTCACGCTATCAAACTAGAATGGTTTCCTCTCAAAATTTTGTGGATTGTTGTTGAACTTTGGAACCCACTTACCAACTCTATGAATGGAAATAGATTGAGCACAATAGTCTGCATTGGTATAGTGCAGAAATATCAAGATGTCAATAAAATGCAATATATCGGCTAATCAATGCATGGATGAGTTGGATGGGCTATGTGGTTGTAAGCCACCATCCTTTACTATCCTGAGGTGTGTCATTAGAATACAGATGGAGTGAAAAAAATAAAAATGTACATTCCATATTAGATATTTTAGCATTATCACAAATGCCAAAAATTTCCATCTTCTGCATACTAATTTTGGTAATATTTGAAAAGCCCCCGCTGATTATCCCTACAAGAAGAATTATGCACTTCACCACAAACACACAGCCTCCATCAAGACTACTACTGGAATTAGATATATTACTCGAACCAAATTACAGGAGACTACATAAGGGGGTAGAGGATATACTAGGAAAAGGCTTTTAAATAGTGCACGGTACTTTCGACACTCCAACTTTTTTAGACTAGCATGACCCCTATAAATTGATATAAACTTTAAGGAAAAGCGGCTTTGGACGGGGAGACTAGAATCGACTGCACGGTAGCTAACCCAGCTAGGCTCGACACTCCAACTTTCATTGTAGTTAATATCCTAATTTTATTGTAGCTTTTTCTTTTTCCAATGAAAGAACATAAAGATAACAAGAAAGTGCTTTGTGTTTCTTTTTTCTATTTTCTCTTTTGTTCTATCCTTTTCAACTCTGTCACTTCCTTCCAGATTGTATTTTTTTAGTGATCCATGAATTTGATCGCCACTATTGGTTTCTACTCCAAACTCTTGCTCGTTGGTATTGACCTTTTTTATTTCATTTAGAATGTAAACCTAAATTTCCCATAGTATCCAACCCAGAAAAAGGACAAAAATGGTTTCTTAGGTTTATCTCACTTGGACAATTCTAAGATGTTTCCCTAGAAACAAGTCCCTTTCCCATTTGTTGTAGTGAAGTTTTCAAACCATAATGGAATAATTCAAGATGAAAATATAGTTACAAAAAATGGTTCAACAAGGAAATATTATAGCCCTATATTTTGCACTGTGATAGAGCTATGGAAGAAAAATTTATAAGGATTTGGTCACCAAAGCTATAGGTATGGTATGGTGGCTTCCCACACAACTCCATGATAGTCATAAATGAACTCCATAGATTTAATAGCTTAGTCCTTGTGGCATTAACAAACTTCAAGACTTGAGTTAAGCCATAAATGACTAGGAGTGAGTGGTATTGGAGAAATAAAGATATATTTAAGGTTTTGTGGGAACACATCATAATTCAATGGTAATCAGATGTGACAAGGGAAAGGATTTTAGGGAATTAAAAGATTTTGTGCAAAGTGTCTTTTTGGTGATTGTTTTGGATAAGGGGGAGCTAACAAGGCTTGAGTTGGGAATGAAGAAAACTTACTTAATATGAGAAATACTACTCAAGAGTAGGGTTATAGATATATTAGTGTAGAAATATTGTTGCTTAATATTATGCATGACTACTGTGTGCTTAGGACTATGATAATATAAACACACTTTAAATGGTTTTTGGTTGTTATCATGTCATTGAGATGTAATAAGTTTTATGGAATTTAAAAAATGGGTTAATATCAATTGATAGGTTTTTAGTTCATTTGACTGGCTAGAGATAAGTGACTGAGTTCATTATTTTGAGGTTTGAATTATCAATATGAGATCTAAGTTCATTATTTTGAGGTCTCAGATTGTCATCATGAGATCATCATAAGATCTTTGTTTCACACCTTTAGAATATTGTGCATCATAACTCTGGAGTACTGTAATGACTCTCTTTGTACTACGATTCTCCCCATAAGGGTTGTGTATACCTTCAACAAACTCTATTTAACTATTTAGGCCTATGCACATGAACAATGACTATGTAATTTGAAATTAGAAGAGAAATTTTATATATTTGTTGGAAAAGTTTTTAGTTTTACATATTGATTTAATACAATGTAGAAACATTCTTCATCCAACTCCCACCATCTAAATTTAAAATTAGTTTGTGTCTTATTCATTTCCCTTGCTATCTAGTGACCTGCAAGCTAAAAATAAGGCTTCTAATAGTGCTCCCCTTTCTCTTCTACACGAACTCTTATAAATTGTCTACAACACAAAACTGGCTTACTCCTCTTCTTTGGGCATGGATGGAGTTGCGTTATTCTCCTACCAAGTTCTACCTTTTCCACTATTCTCCACACAATATTTTATTTGTGCCTAGTTTTTTAGGGTTTTGTACAATATATTATATATAGATGAATATTTATGCGCAAACAATATCCTAATAATGAGCACATTTGGGTTTTATCATTATGGCATCCTTTACCTTGAATATACATTTAGGTATTATATATTATATTCTTTAATTAACAAAACTATTAAATACATTTATGAAACTATTATAATTAAAAATTATTAATTAGATTTTATATTGTATACAAATATACTATAGTGTACAGTTTTTTAAATATATATTTTTAATTATAGATATAAAATATTTACTATCAAACTTATTAAAAAATAAAATAAAATGATAAAAATAAAATAAAAATAGGAAAACATATTAAATTATATTTTATTTATTATATTTTAATAGTTTTGAATTCAGATTTAACTCAAATAGTATACAGATTTATAACTATATTTATTAGATTTTGTTATATTTGATCTCGTTTAGTCAAATTTCCCACAAGTAATTTAAAGATTTCTTAAGTATATTTTATTCATTCTATTTGATTAGATATATTATGCAAAATTATCTCACGTAGTGCACAGATCTATTTTTATATTATTTTTACTCAATTTCTATTATAAACACTTGCCACTCCATTAGGAAAACAACCACCCATAAGGGTAAATCCAATGAGAACCCAAACTTCTATCCATACAAGAAAAGTAACAATTATTTACTAATGATTTGGTTTTCAATGATAGATTACAATTATGCTTCTTAGATTAGCATACAAATAACATTTATGATCCACTTACCATCCCTTTCCATGTTGGTATATGGAGCCTAATCAGACTCAGAAGTTAAATTTTCCCCACTTTTATCAGTGCAGTTTCCCCCCAATTATTTAATGGGGTCAATGGGCAACACCCCTTGCGGGGGTTTGGGGAAAACGCCCCCAAGATGGGGTCAAGGGGTAGTGCCCCTTGTGGGGTCCAGTAGTAGTTCCCCTAGCACACCCCCTGTCGTGATATAGAGCAAGGTCAAGGGGCAATGCCCTCGAAACCTCTCACGATTTTTAATTATTTTATAAAGGTGTCAGGTGTTATTTTTTCTATTGGATGACATAAAAAAACCCTATTTTTGTAATCGACATAAGTCTTGATAAAAGGCTAAGGGTCTGGGTTTCTGTTGACATTGTATTGTAGCATTTGTACTAATATTAAGTTGCAAGGATTATTGGTTGTAATCGGTTCAATTTACTGGATAATAATAGTGGAATCTTTGTTGGTGGGCATAGCCCAAGTTTGGGTGAACCACATTAATTATTGTCTCTCACTGTTTTTTTTTTTTCATTCCTCTATTTAATCTTTATTTGCATTTAATTGATATTTTCTACATACAATTCCTATCAAGTCATATCAGAGCAGGTTGTTTTCGATTATTGTCTATAGGAAAGTCTCACGATTAAGTGGGACCAATGGTAGATGAGGGTAAATTGAAGGTAGATAAATTAAATGGGAAAAACTCTCAGTTATGGAAGATGCAAATGGAGGATTATCTCTATCAGAAGGATTTATGGAGGCTGTTTGGAGAAAAACCAAGAAAGTGACAACAATGAGTGATGAGGAATGGAATCTTCTAGATAGAAAGGCACTAGGATCCATTCATTTATGGGTAGCACAATCAGTGGCATTCAATATTACAATAGAAAAGACAACTCATGAGTTGATGGAAACCTTGGTGAATTTATATGAAAATCCTCATGCTTTGAATAAGGTATTTCTCATGAAGCATTTATTTAATATGAAAATGGAAGAAGGTGGGTCAATTGTTGATAATTTAAATGAGTTTAATATAGTTACTAGTCAATTAAATTCTATAAATGTAAATGTTACCTAATTTTCACCCATGGGCTCAATCGGGCAAGATAGATTATGTTTCAGAGGTTCGAGAGGTCAAATGGAGCATTCACACAAGAGAAAAAGTCATGAATTTGATGCTAGGGTGCAGAGGTCTCACTTTGGGGGCCTACCTAGTTTAGGTTCGGCATGAAAATCCTCAGAGAGAAGAGTCGCCAAGACCCTAAAGATGTCTCGCCAACTAAAGGAGCTCTCATTGAAAGGGTTTTTCACCATCGGCATAAGGTTTCGGCATGAGATGTCTGTCAGCACAATTTCTCACCGACTTGGTGAAGTCTTAGAGAAAAGGAATGTTATCGCCAAAGCTCTCCCTGAATTGCTCATGGTCTCATCCAAGGTTGGTGCCTTCGTCGTAATGTCTCAGCGAAGACATTTAGTCTCGCTGACTGAGTGGGGGGCCTCAATATGTTTGCCTTCAACGGAAGTCTCGTTGACAATAGAAAGATCTCGCCAAGAGAGCTCGACATTAGCATAAGGTCTTGCCGATATGAAGAAGTCTCCCTAACAGAAAGAGAAGAGTTTTCCAGGAGGTCTGGCCGACAGGAGCATGTCTCGACGAATGGGGAGAGATCTTCGGTGTAACACGAGAGGTAAAGGGAAGTCTACAAGATGTCTCGGTGAATCAAGGTGGTCTTAGCGACGGAACAGGAATCGGTATGACCAATGGACTGCACCAGGATGTCTTCCCGACTTGTCATAGTCTTGCCGAAGGAAGTAAAGAGCTCGGTGGAATGGAATACGTTCGGGGTGACATCAAAGGAGTATCACCAATAGGATATGAAGGGTCTCGGTGTAGCCTCTTTCTTTTGGTAAAACATCTCACCAACACTCGGGTGTCTTGCCGAATGAAGAGGAGCTTGGGGAGATATCGAAATGGACTCAGCGAAAGAGCAGACCTCGGTGTGAGGTCTGGGTGAACCAAGGGGGTCTCGCCGAAAAAAGGGAGCTCATCGAGGAGTAATCTCAGTGAAGTAAAAGGAGCCTTTAGTGTAACATTTTGAGCTCGCTAAGAGGTCTCAGCGACACTGGAAGGTCTTGGCAACATAGGAAGCATCATCGGCAAAGGTCTCACCGACCAGTGAAGCCTCCCGAAATGAAAGAAGTTCACCAAAGGGTATGTGCAGGATCATCATGGAAAAATAATGCAACCACCCATAAAATTTCAACCCAAATGGACACCCGAGTCAAAAGTTATGGCCTCTGGAAGTTTCTACATAAAAATCAAACCCCCAGAAAGGAAGTCTAGGTGATTCAGATGGATGATTTGATGATAGATATGGACTCTAATGATATTCTAAGATGCACCTATGTGATTTTGTTGATGAAATGATTACTTTTGGAAAGTGTTGATGAATGGGAACGACGATGATGGGAAGACAAATGAAGGTTTGCTTTTGGGAAAATTCGCCTATCTGGGAGCAAGGTCACCCAACTTAGGGTAGGGTCACCTATCTATGGGGCAAGGTCTTTCAAGTGAAGGTCAAGTTCACCCAAGTGAAGATCAGGTTTTCTCAAGTATAGGTTAGGTTCGCTCAAGGAAGGTCAGGTTTTCCCAATGAAGGTCAGGTTCACCCAAGGAAGGATAGGTTCACCCAATGAAGGTTAGGTTCACCCAATGAAGGTCAGGTTCGCCTATTGATGGGCATGTTCACCTATTAAAGGTAAGTTTCACCTATTGGTGGGTAGGTTCACCTATTGAATGTTAGGTTCACCCAAGGAAAGGTCAAGGTTGCCCAAGCTAACTTTCAAACCAAAAAAGGGGTGAAACAAGCCGTCGAAATGAGCGAACGGTGTATCAAAATAGGGAAATGGGGTACATCAGAACAAGAAAACGGATGCTCAAAATGAAGAAATGGATGCTCAAAATGAGGAGATGAATGCTAGGAATGGGAGACGACTACTCGGAATGAGGACATGGATGCTCAGAACGAGGAGACAAATGCTCAGAGCGAGAAAATGAATGCTTGGAATAGGCAAATGGATGCTCGAAACAAGAAGACGAATGCTCAAAATGGGCAAATGGATGCTCAAAACAAGGGGATGAATGCTTAGATCAGGGAGTGGATACTCGAAATGAGGGAATGACTGCTCAAAACAGGAAAACAGATGCTTGTAACAAGTGAACGAATGTTTGAAATAGGAAAATGGATGCTCGTAATAGGCGAACGGATGGCCAGAATGAGAGGATCAATGCTCGGATCGAGGGGATGAATGCTTAGAGTAGGGAATGGATATTCAGAATGAGGGAACGAATGCTCATAACAACCAAACAAATGCTCAGAATGAGGGAACGGATGGTCGAAAGAGAGGAATGAATGACTAGAATTGACTGAACCGAAGGTGAAATTAGCTTTTTGAGGGGTAGGTTCACTCAAGTTGGGGAAAGTTCACCCAAGTTAAGGGAAAGTTCACCCAACTTAAGGGAAAGTTCACCTATTCAGTGAGAGGTGGGAAATGGATGCTCAAAACGGGCAAATAGATGCTCAGAATGAAGGCATGACTGCTTGGATCAAGGAGATGCCTAATTGGGATGAGGAAAGGGTGCTTGGAATGAGGAGACAAATGCTCAAAATGGGAGAGCAGAGGCTTGGAATAGGGGAATGGAGGCTTGGAATAGGTGAACAAATGCTCAAAACAAGGAAATGAACACTCGAAATGACCAAACAAAAGGTGAAATGGTTGTCTGAAGGGCAAGTTCACCCAAGTTAGGGCAGGTTTGCCCAACTCAAGGGCAGGTTTTCCTATTGGTGAAAGATAGGTGGAAGATGAGTGATTGAATTAGGTAAATGGGTGCTCGAAACAAGGAGATGAATTCTTGGATTGAGGAGATAAATGTTTGGAATGGGGAAAGGATACTTAGAATAGGAGAGCGAAGGCTCAAAATGGGCAAACAATTGTCTAAAATGACTGAACGGAAGGTGAAAATGGTTGTTTGTAGGGTAGGTTCACCCAAGTTAGGGAAGGTTCACCCAAGTTAAGGGTAGGTTCACCCAACTTAAGGTTAGGTTCACCTAAGTATAGGTCAAGTTCTCTTGTTCAGTGAAAGATAGGTAGAAACAGATGCTCAGATCAAGTAAACAAGTGCTTGAAACAAGGGGACGACTACTCAGAATGAGAGGATGATTGTTCAAAATGAGGAAAGGATGTTCAAAATAGGGAAAAAAATGCTCAGAATAGGAAAACAAGTACTTGAAATAAGCAAATGGGTGCTCAAAATGGACAAACGGGTGCTCGAAATGACTGAACAAAAGGTGAAAATGACTATTTGAGGGGCAGGTTCACCTAAGTTAGGGTAGGTTCACCCAAGTTATGGTAGGTTCACCCAACTTAGGGGCAGGTCTCCCAAGTTATGGTCGGGGTCACCTGTTTAGTGAAAAGATAGACAATTTGAATGAAAACAAGCTAAGAATGACTAAGACAGAGAGTAGGTTCACCCCTATTGAGGGTAGGTTCGCCCAAGTTGAGGGAAAGGTCACCTCTGTCAACTGACTTAGACTCAATTCAGATGAAATGGCTATGGAAAAGGACCAAAAACATTGCAAACAACAAGCAGAAAGTCACTTGTTTACATAAAAAGACATTACAAACAACACAGTCTTAAGACTAGTGAAGAGGGGTATGGCCAACATGGTCCTCTAACCAAGATGAACAAGGAAACTAGAGAGTCCTCGATATATGCTCGATACGTGAGGCACAATCATGAACACCAACCCGTCACAGGCATGAGTCGGGAACTCCGACGAGATACTAAAGGCTCAGACCAACTCTTCACGTCTATCTAGGTATCACCCTAGTTTCGATGCTCCGCTAGACAAGACGTGACTAGATTAGGGTACAAATTTGGGTCTCCCCCCTTTGTATACCCCATTGGTACATGTGGTTGGGATCGTCCATTAGGGTGATGAAATCCCCAAGCAAGTCTTGCTAAGAAGAGAACACTACACGTCTTCGGCTACTCCCCAGGTTCACATGAAGTGCAAGGGAAAAAAATGAACGAAGTAGTGCCCCCTTTGGTGATACGAAGGACTTGCAAGTAGGACAAAAAATATATTTGACCCTCCTACTTAAACTATGTCTCTAGATTAATAAGAAAAAATGATAAGCAAAATGATAAGCAAACTAGACAAACAGTGTTGAGACTGATCGTTTTGCAAGAAAGGTGTTAGTGGTTTGATCTCCATTCTCAATAAGCATGAAACAAGCTACAAAAATTTTAGTAAAAAGGTAGACACACTCACCAATAGACGACATTAAGGGGTTAACACCTCAAAACGACAAGAAACAAAAGTTGAAACAAAGCTTAAATGATTGTTTTACCTCACAAAGAGCTCTATCTGGGCAGGATCGCCCCTGTTTGAGGAAGGTTCGCCTCTCTGTGGGGTAGGTTTTCCCCTTTTTGGGGCAGGTTTGCCCCTTAGTAGGGTAGGTTCACCCAACTAAAAAATTGAAGTCAGATTGTTCTCTAAGACACAAATGGGCGACCTTGCAGGGCAGGTTCACCCAAGTTGGGGTAGTTTCACCCAAACTAGGGCAGGTTCACCAAACTAGGGAGGTTCACCCCTTTGAAGGTCAGGTTTTCCCAACAGTGGGTGGGATCACCTCTGTCTTGGTCGAAGTCGCCTCTCTACAACCTAAACCTACAAAATATCAAAAAACAAAAAATGTAAAAGCAAGGGACCTATTTGTGGGTCCCACTAAGGGTGCCAAAAATGTGATGCAATGAAGTTTACCTATTCTAAGTGATGCAAAACAACATGATGCAAAAGAGAAAACAACACTACACAACCTCAAGATTAACCTAGTTGAACCCAAAACAAAATAAAGATAACAAGAACAAATTTTACCTTGTGTTGAGTTGATGCTTGGTTGGCCTTTGGATGTTTGATAATGTGTGCTCCCTTTGATGGCAAGAGTCCTAAAGTGGATGCAAAATGGTGAGGATTTGATGGAGATTCCAATGATGGATGTGGTTATTTTGGTGGATGAACAAAATAGATGCAATGAGAGCTTGAAGATTCAATAATGGTGGATGGATGTAAGTGATTGAAGTTGCTTCAGAGTTGGTTGAATGAGAGTGCATAATGTGATTACCAATTGTGTTGTTGTTGGAGAATGAAAGAAAATCTTTCATTTTATGAAAAGAAGCTCTAGAGAAATGGATAGTTGGGATCTTGCCAACATGGGCAAGATGAAGGGCTGAGGTGAGTTGAAGACTCACCAGCCCTCACATCTTGCCATGTGGAGGATGAAGTGTCACAAAGACACATGAGGTGAAAAATGTAGAAGTGAGGTGGAGGTGCTTATATGTACTTTGGGATAAGGATGATGGTGACAAGTGAGAGGACCATGGGAATGAGAGAAGTTGTTGGAGGGATAAAATGGAATTTAAAATTCTATTAGGAAGGACATGGGGATAATAAAAAGAATTTAATATTTCTTGGGAGATGAGAGAGTTGACTAAGATGTTGATTGGACTAACTGTATGATTAGAAGATAATTAGTGGCTAATGAAAATTATGATCCAACTTACAAAAGTTGGAGGATGTGACACATCCTAATCATGGATTAAACATGTGCACATCCCTAATGATGAGATTAGGAGGTGGATTAAGATTAAATAAAAGTGATAGAGGATGTGACATGTGAGGGATTAAATCAATATATTGTTTTTTTAATTCTTTTGAGGAAAAGAGGAATAAAGGGTAAGGTATTTAATTATTAACTAAATACTTTAGAGATTTAGAAGAATTTAAGGATATTAATTAAATAATAGGAATATTATTTAATTAATGCAAATAAGAGGATATTTAGACGAAAAGGGATAAATTTGGACAAATGTAAATGTCCAAATTTGGATGTCTACATTATTATTTATTATTTTATAGATAAGTGTGATGCAAGCTAATAATTCATATTTGTTATTAGTACTTACCATTGGCATAGTACTATTGTAATGACTTTGGCTTTTTTTAGTTAACTAGTTATTAATAATTTAGTTTTCAACCAATCAAAAACAATATTTAAACAAAAATTAAAATAAAATTCAATTTTATAAAGTATTTGTAAAATATTTAACTTTATAAATTATAAAAATTATTTTTTGTGCATATGATTGGTTAAAAATGTTTTGTGTTATTCATAGATAAAGCAAATTAAACATTTTTTTAAGGAATGATTTTTCATTTTTTGCTTTATAAAATCATTTCATTAAATCTTTCTAAAATAAATAAATGTGATTTATTTTGACATTTTTTTAATGCATGTAATTGTTATTTTTTTATTAAAGAAAATCTTACAAAAATCAATTAACTATTTTATAGAGATTTGGATTCACACTATTAAAATTAAAAAATAAAATAAAATAATTATTTCCATTAAACTAAGATCTTTATCTATATTTTTAATATTTTATGGTATAATTTGATTATATATGTGCTCCTTTTTTTCATTAATAAGATTTTTTTCATATTAATTTAAATTAATATATATAGTTTCTTCAAAAAAATTATAACATATATATATATATATATAATTATAATTTATATATACTATTTCTATTTATAACTTATATTATGTAGGTAATATATTAATTTATATTATATATTTATATACAATATAATATAGGTTATTTTATTTTGTAGGTTATCCTTTCATATATATTTATATATATTAATAAACTATCTTAATTGACTACTATGTTAATTATAATATTAATATTATTATATTATTCCTATTAATATAATTAATATAATAGTAAATCACTATATTAATAATTATAACAATATTTTAAAATATATCAATATTACAATATTATCTATTTACTTAGTTTATATAATATAATTTATAAATAATTAATATTAAATTAGAATATAATATAATATATTTATTATATTAGTAGTATATTTAACTTCAACTATAATATGAAGACTTCACTATCAAATTCAAAATCAACTAGAATCAATCTAAGAATTATTTTTAATAATAAATCATTTGATTATTTAATGTTTAGTAAATATGTATTCTAAAGAACAAACTCAACTTCAATTTCATTAGTCATAGTTATGTCTAGTACAAATAATTCATAAACTGCTTCCTTCTCTCAATGAATGGGTTCATTATATAAATATTCAAATGTATTCAACTTTAATTTTTTTGAAAAAAAAAACACCAAACAATAAACATTTATTTCAATTTATTTTATTTTCAAATATTTAACATGAAATAAGATATTTACATTACATAACCAAAACATATTAAAAAACCAACACTATTAATCAAACAAAACACAAAATACAAAAGTCAAAACTAAAATACAACAATTAAAAAAAAAAATTACATTTAATTTTATTCACATTAATTAAACTTGTAACATTTATTTTTTTCCAACTCTACAAATCTCTAATTAGAATACAACAAAGGCAAGTACTGGCCACTACGTGGCACTTGTTAAATATTAGTTTTATGAGATAAACTCAAATAAATGTTATGGAACAATCTCTATTTTTATGTGGAAGGATAAATATCATTGTTGATACTAAATTGATTATATATCAATACCAAAATTATAGTTATACATTTGGATGATAAAATCATTCATTTTCTGTGTGGAAAATTGAGTATTATGGCTCTAATAAAACTATATATTTTTATTTCTATATTATAGCAAACCATAATACTGTATTTCTTTTATGTATAAATAGGTTATACTTCTATATTTACTGGTAATGAATATAATAATATTATATATATATATATTATACTTAGTGTATATATATATATATATATTATAAACTTAATAGTATATAGAGCTGTATAAGATCTCCAATATGATCATCATCAACTACTATTAGTAAATGATATTTTTGTATATGTAATATATTGATATGTGTGTAAGCAAGATTTATTTTGCCAAGGATGCAGTGATTATATATATATATATATATTAGATAAGTGCACATATTGAATATATGAATATAAATTTACTTTTAGTTAAAACCTATCATGTTGGAGAATATTTATTTAAAACAAATTATTAGAATTTTGTATGCAAAATGAAAAACTTCTTCTATAAAATTATTCCAAACTGTAGACATGAAATAAACCCCCATGAATATGAAAATAACTTCTTTTATGTTGGATCTTTGTATATCATTCTGGAAGTGTAATAAATAGTCCAAAATGTGTGAACTACAAAAAATATGTAGATTGAGTAAATCCTTTGATTTTTATGAATGAAACAATGTTTGACAACCACTTTAAATCTAAAATAATTTTAAACCTTAAATTATGTGAAATGACACTTTATTTATTATTTTTGTTCAAATTTTACTTCAAGGACAGGATGCCAAATGTGGGCTTCCAGAGATGGTAATTTACTTTTTCTAAGTTACCATTTTGTTTATTATTGTTTGGCCAAGCTACTGTACCAGTGAAATTGATGGTTTGAAAAGCCTAGATCATATGAACTATTTATGTCTCTACCACATCCTATATGAAAGAATTATGTCATTTTAGTTTAGGAATGCATATAGGCATCAAACATGCATTGATAAATTATCTCTTGCTTTATTGTTCCAGGTTGTTAAGCCCCTCGTGTAGGGTCGATGCTTTCTTCATGTGTTAGGAAGAAACCTAAGGAAGTCCAGTACTTCGTGGTCGGGTGAAAAAAACACCTTAACCTCACTCTTGGCCTCAGCTCACGGAAGACCATTAGAGTTAGGGCGGTTGAGGACAAAGATTCTTATTTTATATGATTCATTATGGATATACTCCATTGTAATATTCTTGTATGGCTTGCTTAGCCAATGTGACACCTCTCCGTTTTGTTATGTTTTTCTTGATAGCTCAGATACTTTGTTGGACCTTATTTTATGTTATGGTTGTTCTATCGCTGATAGTGAGTCGATGATAGACTATATGGATGTGATGATACACTATATGCATGGTGATTATGTTTAATATGCTTTATGCTTGCATAGATGCTTAGTTGTGATGACATTGCTATATATGTTTATTATAGTTTAATTGATATATTATCTCGTCAGTTGATGTGACATTGTATTGGTGAAGAGAATGGTATTACATCACTCGCTTGTGAGTGCCCTATGATTTTCACAATTCTCTCTTCATGGTGTGTATGAATTATTATCTGTATACATGTATGATTTTTGCTTTTGTTGTAGGTTTGCAAGTACAGGACAACGACTTCACCTGGTTTCACAGGTCTAAGCATGTCCACTACTCAATAGTAATGATTGGGAGATAGTGGCTAATTAACCTTATCAAACCTTTACCCTAGCACAGTGTGTCATTAGTCTGTATGTTGGTCATGTTCCTTATCCATGTTGGTCTTGGTATTTTATTTATTGTGCAAGTGTTTAATTGTAAGGATTAAATTATATGGTGTGATTAAGTATTTAATTAATGTGGAGATTTTATTATAAATTAATTTATCTAATTTAAGTTATATTATAAAGTAATTTTTAATTATTAAATTAATTAGGAATTAAAATAAATAAGTTATTTAATTGTAAATTAGATTAAATAAATTGTTTTTATTTTTAAATGCATATTTGGGAAAAGATTTTAGAAATATCTTGGTTTGTTAAAGAAGAAATATTTGTTGTGTGAACTAGAAGTTAGAAGGATTTGTTTTCTTATTGTCTTAAAATTGATTTACAGAAAGATTGATTGAAATTGGTGAAAAAGAGGAAGAAAGATAGAGGTTTTTGGGAAATAAAAGAATTGTTTTGTGGTTTGAAGAAATTGCAGATCTTAGAAGCTTTATGATAATTTATGAATCTAGTTTGTTATATTCTTGGCTATGGTTTATTTCTGTTCTCTGGGAAGTGGCAATTTTTCTGGAGGAAGCTTTGGCAACATTAGCAAATTGAAGTTACAGAGAAGCTCAAAATCAATCCTTGAGGCAACAATTTTTCTGGAGCAGGTTCTTTAATTGTTTTTGTGAATTTTGATTTGAAAGAGTTATTTAATTATTGTAATGCAAATTGGAAAAGATTGGAAGAGGTTTTCATTACTATAGAAGCTTTTGTTTTTAAAATAAGATTGTTGTAAAAATTGAACCTCTGTAGAAAACAATTTAGTTCCTCTATGTAAATTAATCATTTGAATTAGATTGAAACCAAAAGAAATTATAGATCTCTATAGAAAATATTTGTGGTGATAGGAAACCTCTATAAAATACTTATACTTTGTTCCTGTAGAAAATTGTTTTCTATAAAATTATGGATCCTCTGTGTAAAATTCATTTGTCTCTCTTGTAGAAAACTTATGTGTAAATAATTTGTCTTCCTAGAAAGAAGTTGGTTGAAATTTACATATATATATATATATATATCTTTATTTATTTATGTTTTGATTTACCTTCTGGTAAATTCTCAAAATTGTAAAACAGATTCAAAAATAGTCGTACGCAATTTTTATAAATCGTAGGGTTTTTTTATTAATGAAATTTTGTATTTAATGGAGGCCGGGGGAGCCACCCCCATAGTTGTCCCTCCCACATGGGAGATGGCAGTGAGGGCAGCGCCGCCATGGCCAACACTACCGACCCCCTACAGTGGGAGCTCGACTGTACAACATCAACCCTAATTCATATACATGACAGTTTCTTTTAGATTGTTTTTATTTAATATATAATATTATATATATATATAATATTATATATATATATATATGGATTTTAATTTTAGATAAATGAATTCTTTTATGGTATAGTTGATTTTGTAATTAAATAATATATATTTATGTGTATATATATAATTGTATTTAATTATATATATATACATATTAAATATATTTGTTTAATGTTTGTTTATTACAATAGATATATACAAGCACAATTAGTTAATTAGAAATGATTAATTAGTTTAATTGTGAAATTGGGTTAGATATTATGTGTGGTTGTGAAACTGTAGTTAAACTTGTGATATTATTTCGTTGTGGATTATTAATGGGAATTGTGTTTTGAATAATGTATTTTAGTGTGAGATGTTGTTCTATTGGATTTAGGAAATTTGAAGAGTAGTGTTTTTAATTAAATGAGATTGTTTATTTTAATTTATAGTATTTCTGTAATTGGGTACTGTGGGGAATATTTGTTGTAGAGAAAATATAAGTCTTCCAGATTTTAATTGTGAAAGGGTTGTCACTTTTGTTAGTCACCTTGAGATTTCTTTAGGTAGTGTGCATGTAGTTGGATTCAGTATTGGACATCCTTAGGGATGTGTTATCTCTTGTGCTTTGTTATTATCAGTTTGTGCACTGTCTACCCTTGGGTGTAGAATGAGTTATTGTGTTGTCGATAGGGGAGTGGCTTTCAACAAGGGGCGGGACACAAAGTGGTCCCAAGATAACTTGTGTGGAAGTTAGTGTAATAAGTGGAAATTAAATAACCTACTTTAGGGGAATGGGTAGTTAACATATTTAACTTGATAATTAGCCTCGCTCATTGGCTCAAGAGCTTGTGTTAGACTTGAGATGAGTCAAGAAGGCCTGGAATGGCAAGATTGTTATCTTGTCTTCTCGAAAGATAATCCATTCCTCACTGGTGTGCATGTGAGGCCAGAGTTCATAAGAGGTTACCAAGATAACCCAAGATGGGGGACGAGACCTAGGAAGATCTCCTTAGGATAACCAATGCAACCTTTGTGATGACACTCCTCCTATGACAATAGTCGATTGTATTGTATAGTGGTTGTACTTGGTTTTGTGATTCTGGAAGCAATGTAACCCTATGTTTTGTATTTACTAGTACAGTGTTATTTCGTACCTTGCCTGTGTCTAGAGGTAGTAGGTTACTCTTGGTTACCTGTTACTATCTCCTAGCATGGGGGTTGGTCCTATGAGTACCACATGGCTAGGTGGCATGCACCTTACACTGTTGAGTTTCTCTTCTTGTTCATGATGGAATAATCTTCTTGTTCAAGGAACTCGTGTGGTTCTATGGTTTTGTACTTCTATTTATTCATTGTAATAGTGGACACTGTATATTGTATTCCTTATTTGTAATCAAGGAGGAACCCTTGTGATGTAATTGTAACATTATGTATGATTTATTCATCATTGGATTAAATGGTATATATATTGTTTATATGGTGTTGTATCTGTGGAAATATGTTAATTACTTTTCTTTGTGTTAGATTTATTATGGAATGGTGAATGCTTTGTTGTATGTTGTTATCATGAGTTAATTCCATATACTATGTTTTAGAATAATTTTGTAATTTTTGAAATTCACAAGTAGATGTGTTGGGTGGCCTAGAGGATGTATGTGTTAGAGTAGTTTGCTTCACTCGTCATTATTACTTTTATTAAGAAAAAAATTAGTTGTGTTTTCGCAGTGTTACATCGTCCTCTAGGTTGCAAGACGAGGTTCTACAGCCAATCGGTAAAATGTATAATTATCTTCATGGATGTAATTGTTATATTGATGCAAAATCCTTTTACTTGTAACATAGAAACATATGTAATGTAACACCCCTTTTGGTGTATGTAAATGAAATTTAACACTCTTTAGTGTATGAAATTTGTACAAGTGCTATTGTGCGATTATAGATGCTTTAATTAATAAATGCTCCACTTTCCTTATTTGGAATAAACATTGCTTTTTGGGTGACTATTTCTAGTATGTGAGATGTTCACACTTTACATTTGGTATTAGAGCCCTAGGTTCAACACTCTAGCCTCAAGTCTTCTATGCTATAGGTTGCAATGTGAACCCGTTTGATGACCTAACGTTCTAGATGCATTGAGTGATTTGACACCCTATTTTAGGTCAAAGATTCCTTTGATGGGATAGAATCTTGATGATTTTGGATGGTTCAATTGGGAACCAAGAAGAAGAATAGACATTGTATGACTATATTAGTTGAGAATACTCCTCACTTTAGTTGCATTTTCATAAGAATCCCTAGTAAGAATGATGTAATGGTTGAAATAAGGATTAGAGATTTTTTATTTTTTTTTAAAAGAATGTTGAGATATTTTGATGTATATACTTGAGTCAAGATGGCTAAGATGTGGTGACAACCTGTGAAGTGATGATGTAGGACTAGAGAAATATTTTGAGAAAATAGATCTCTCTAAGGACATAAAGGGTGAATGAGTTTATTACAAAAGGGATAAGTCACAAGATTGCTAGAGGAAAAATAAAAATATTATGACAAGTAGGAAAGAACAATCACCCATAGCTAATAATGTTTTAAACTTTAGATGATCCATTAAGGAGAAAGAGAATCCAAGATGGATGTTTTAAGGGAAAGGATGTTTGCAATGATAATGGTATTAGATTATGAGCAAATTGATTTTCAAGCAATTCCTTTTCTTTTCCTAATCAGGATGTGAGTATGAATCTATGTGATCTTTGGAGAATGCATGTTAAGCTGCCTTAAGGATCTTCGATATTGGCCTAGGATAGAAGTTGCTCAAATAAGTTACCATGATTAGCCCTATTAATAAGGCAACATTTATTGATATTGTGGAACCTTATGAGTACTATATGCTAGATTTATATTAATGATCTATTTGTAATTATGCACTTTGTGAGAGTAATGCATTGTGCAAGTGATGCACTATGCATATATTGTGCAAGTAATGCACTTATGATTGTTTTATATTTGGTGTAGGTAATGCACTCAAGATTGGTCCCATATTGTGCTAGAGATTATACACATACCTTATGCGAGTAATACACTTGAATAATTATTGTTTCCACATCTCGTGTACATGTGTAGTATGCTTAAAATTAAATTATTGTCTTCATGTGAGTGATGCACCTTGATACTGTACTCATACTTTGTACGAATCAAAACTTTATGTATAATTATTGTGTGAGTGTTGCATTAAAATGCCTTATCCATATGAGAGGTGTATCCCTGTAAAGTGGGAATTGGTAAATGCTCTTTGTTATGAGAGTGAGGTTTTTAGATATCTTGGGTTATGGATGTTTTCTAGGCTATGACTATGTGTGTCATTGCATAGTGATTATGATTTCCTTGAATGGGATGCAACTTTTGTTGATTGGTATACTTTGCAGGTTTAGGATCGAAGGGTGGTGCTAGTGGAGCCTATTAGGATTTTAGAGAGGCGTAACGTTAAGTTGTGGAATTACAATGTTGTGTAGTATAGGATTTAGTGGGACCAATATTCGATGGATAGTGCCACCTGGGAAAATGTGGAAGTTATTAATAGATCATTCCCACATTTGAGAATTTTAGTATATTTTTATTTCTGCATATTATGAATTTTATTATATATACAGGATGTATAAGACTTTTTATGTAGATGTTTTGTAATAAGACATTGAGACGATGTCTCTTCCAAGTGGGGAAGGATGTCACATCTCAGAATTTGATGCTTCCTGAATTTACTTGATGTGGAACTGATTTATGGATAATTGTGTGTGGTTGAATAAATATTATGTTATTTTGAAAGATGAAATAAGTAAATGACTGTTTTATTTTGGAAAAGATGAAATGTAATGAATATTATTTTATTTCAAAATGATGCAATATAAAAAATGTTATTTAGGGATGATAAATCATATCACTTTGATTTATTCTTTTAGACACTAATCTATTAATGTGTACCTGAGTTTTCATGAGTTGTAGGTTGTCAAAGACAAGAGTGTGGTTTAGGTAGAGAAGGCTAGTTACTTGACAGTGTTAAGATGGAGTGGTCTCTCTCGCACACACAAACACTTAGAAAACATATAGTTGCATTATAATTGCATTAATTAATCATATTATATTGCTTCTTATTTAATAGTTGGTTATTTAAGTAATTAGAGGCAAAAAATAAATGCTCATAGAAAATAGAAGAAATAATTTTAATTTATTTTATTTCTTGATTCTATTTGAAGAATAAAATTATTATTATTAGTACTTGCCATTGGAATAGTACTATTGTAATTACTTTGGCTTTTTTTAGTTAACTAGTTATTAATAATTTAGTTTTCCACCAATCAAAACTAATATTTAAACAAAAATTAAAATAAAATTCAATTTTGTAATGTCAATTTGTAAAATATTTAACTTTATAAATTATAAAA
>VDFB02390255.1:0-18446 GCA_007258455.2 Sequoia sempervirens | reverse complement strand
GGAAAAAGGAAAAGAAGGAAAAAGGACCATTTGGGTCAACATGGAAGAGAAATAGGGCGTCTCTATGCTTTGCGTCATCCCCAAAAGGAAAAACACAAAACAAATCACAATGAATAGAAGAATAAAGGTACGAATAGAAGAAGTGTACAAAGAGAGGAAACATCAAATGCACGATATGGTGGAACATGATACACACACGAAATGAAAAATAAAATAAAGGACAAGTAATACAATTGTAAGTCAACTGTTAACTAAGTTATTTGTTTCTTAGTCTTGGATGGACAAGCATAAAAAGGAATAACATGGTTAAGAGACATAAACAAATGCATTACAAGGACAAGGCTAAGAATGTCTTGCCCCCCACAAAGTGTAAAGGCAAAAATGAGCTGAGATGGGTGATGGAAAAGGGTCATGCAATTGTGAGAATAGGAAATTCTACAACTATGGCATGACAAAAGGGATGGAGATTGATTTAAGGTATGACGGGGAAACAGTCGGCATCAGTGAAGTGATACTTATCCTGTATGTCTTTCCATGTCCGATATTATTTTGTTCAATGTCCAAGGATACAATGATATTCGCAATATGGTATATGGGAATCATCAGGGAAAATGACCAACCTATTGGAAGGTGGTAAAAGTATAAGACCTTTGTTTAAAAGTAGTTGAATCCTCCTTTCACATTCAGGTGGAGGATGTGTAGGAAACTTAATCTTCTTTAATTTGTATGGTCATTTGTGTTTACTAGGTTCTCCTTTTTCATGAATAGGAGGAAGGGGACCGAAAGGGATCCTAACATCCTTGTCATTAGAAGGAGAGAATGGTTGTTCACGTGGAAGGATAATGTTCAAGTTAGAAGGATTTAAGACCACTATACTAGCATCTTGGATTCTCCTAGGTTGAAGAGGATGTATGTCAAGATGAGAAGGATCTTGATATCCTAGTCCTGTTGTATGTGCTTCAATTGATTTTTGTTCAAGAAGTTGATGGATGTCATGTTCATGTTTTGTGTCACAACCTTGTTTACTTAATATAGTGAATCCTTTTCCATATTTTTCTTCAAGGTTAATAGGAATGTTTGTGACTTTGTGGTTATAGAATGGTTGGGATTGTGGTGGTTGAGAGGAACTAGGTCCACTTCAGGGAGGAACTATAAGTTTGATGTTGACTTTAGGATGTAAATAAGCAAAGTGATCAAGTGGTGCAACAATAGGAAGTTCTTGTGATCTCATAGAGGGGTAAAAGGTTTCATTTGCTTCCAGGTTGTCAAGGAAATCATTGTAGAATGTATTCATGCTAACATCGTCTTCTCCAATGATGTCTACATCACAAGGAGGAAAATCATGAGGAGTTAAACAAGAATGAGATTGTTCAAGATCATTAAGGTCACAACAAAAGGTACAATTGGACATGTCTAAAAATGATTTTAAATATTTCCAAAACTTATTGAAAAAAAATGCCATGATGCAAATAAAGTAAGATGCAATAAATGAGGAAAAACAAAGAATCTATAAATGAAAACAAAATATAGGAAAAGAAAAGTCTCCTGCAGAAAAATGCCAAAGAGATTATAAAAATGTTGTTTCAGAACTACAGAGGGATTGATTCTCCCCAGGTGGCGAATGAGTCCTAAGATGCAATTTTTTGTGTTTTTTAGAATTTTAAGAGTGATTTTAATGTTCTATAGAATGCAATTACAGATGTAGAATGCATATTTTTACTTTTTTCAATGAAATTGAATGCAAAAATGAAAACTAAATGAATGTTTCACTAATACAAAATGAAAGGTCCTATAATGCAATAACATATCAATGCCCTAATTGAAATGATAATGCAAAATGGAACTAGGATGCAAGATATGAATGCACAAAAAATTTAAAGTGTCTTCAAAAGTCAAGTACCAAAATCGTGACAGATTTGGGGAACCCAAAATGTTGGCTCTTTGCACTTCTAGGGTTTTTCACCTAAAAGGAGAGAGAGTTAGGTCCCAAAATGCTTATGTAACACTCAAATTAGGATGTATGCAATGTGATATGATGTAAATGATCTTAACTAAATGAAATTGACTAATTAAAATTAACTAAAATGAATGCAAAAGCGCAATTTAAGCTATGTTTGAAAACACATTGTGATATGAAAACAACAATGTAAATGAAGAAATTATGTAGAACATAAGGTACATGGATGAATCTAAGTGCACCTGGATGAAATATGAGCTCTCTGGAGTGTCTAGAATGTTGATGAATTTTTTATAATTTTTCACAGTGGGACTCATTCACCCAGGGTGGCAAATCAATCCTCCTACTAATGAAAAACTGTTGGGAGCTAATTTCTGTCTGTCGGGATTTGAAATCTAACAAAATTCAAGTTTCCAGTCCTAAGGTGGAACTCATTTTCCATAGGTGTGAATTAGTCCCTCCCAAGTTTTCCTCTTAAAAACCAAGAAACAACTCTGGCAACACCAGATCTGGGAATGTCTATTTGTCGGGCTGTCAAAGTCAAATCTATAGAAAATGGACAAATAAGTCTCTTCAAGCTTGAATTTGACTTATGTTGACTTGAAGTACCTAGTTGACATGAAAATAAATCTTCAACACCTTATAACCTATCAAATCTACAAACAAAAGGCTGCAAATACACAAGCAAAAGGGGGAAATGATTAGGGTTAGTGAATAGGGGTTTGCCATGGTCAAACCCCACTTTTGGTAATTAAGCCCTTGAAAAGATAATGAAATGCAAGAGAAAGATAAAGTAATAACATGCAAATGATATCAACTCACCTAACTCTTGATCTTGTAATTCTGAAGTAATGTTAATGGTAGCTTCAAAGTGTTTTAATTGTTGATGTATGATGCTTGAATGCTTGAATGTACAGGTGGATAAGTGAATTTGATGAATAGTGGTTGAAATGAGATGAAAATCACTTATTTATACAATTCTTGTGCCTCACTATCCATTCATACCTCATCATAGGCTGACATCGTTTCTTGGAATAAAACCCGGTAAAGGAAATTTGAAATATTTTAATTTAGTTATAAATTCCATTCGCCACCCATGTAATAACGGGTCCCACCTGACCTATAAAAAAATAGTTGTTGGTAATAATTTGTATTTAATGTTATTTGTTAGATAACATTGAAAAATAGACTTAATTAAGTCATATGAGGGCATAAAAAGATAAAATAAAGCATGAGAAAAGTGTAAATAGTGAAGATGTGTCTAGAAAAGTGTGAATGCTTGTTACAAGACTTTACAACACTTCAATATAGGACTTGTTGGATGAGAAAAAGTTGTTTTTTAGGTAAATTGTATTAAATAAAGTCTAGAAGATGTAGAAATTTCTTACAACACTTCACAACACCTTCACAAGACATCATTCTTTGAGTTTTAGTACCTAAATAAGAATGTTCAAACCATGATATAACATAAAATCAAAGCAACATAGTTCCAACACCATGAAACAAGACCTAAAAGGCCATGAAAATGACAAGGGACCATTTTTCTATGACACAATAATAACCTATAATAAAATATAATTCTATACAAAATCACAAACAATTATATATTAGAAGTAGTTACATTTTCTACCCAATAACCAAAATCTATATTACTTCTAGATTATTCTTTATCATTATTCCTAGATATAAATACTATAATGGAAAAGGGAAATCACTTGAGGGAAACGAATTTTTCAAACACGTTCCAATTCAATAAACTAGTCTTAAATGTATACCTCCCATGACTTATCTATAATTTTGTCCTTGTGAGGGATGAAATCTAGTGAGTATGAATGATGCCAACTCATCCCTCTTCAAGCACATGTTCGCAACTTCTTGTGTGGCTGCTAGTTGTGCCTTTTGTTCAACAATTTGTTGTTCCAGCTAATGAAGTGTCCTTGTACACCCATGCACGAGATCCTCTACCCTTTCTCTTGCTTCCCTCACCATACTATTTACTACATCTTCCCTTTAATAATCCTCAATGCCCTAAAATAAACCCACATCAAAAAAATGAATTTTTGCTACTTAACTAAAAGAGATCAGCAAGAAAAATAGAAAGAGTCTATGTAATTACTTAAAAAGCATTTTGAGGAAATGAATAGTTCCAAAAGCTCTGTGTACTAGGGAAAACATTTTGGGATCTATGGATGGAAAGTTCACTGTTGATGCCAATTAGGACTAATATGCCAAACTAGGAAACTTAATCCAATTTCGGGAAGACTGTGCTGGAATAGGTTTCAGATAAATGGGTACTTAGATATACAAAATTCCTATTTAGGCCTAGGCAGTGTGACTCATTCACCAATAGTGGTGAATCAATCCACCTTTGGATTTTTGGAAATTCAAAATAGGAAACTGTAGCCCTCAATCTACTCTTCTGCTCCTGATACAAATTTGGGTCTGAAACTGTAAAATTCAACCTGTAGAATCTTCTCCAACCTTCTCTTAGGACTTTGACAACTTTGACTTGTTTTGACCACTTTTCCAATCTTAACTTCTTGGTAAATCTACAACCTAGCCTAGCAAATCACACACAAGAGGAGGGAAAAATGTTGTGGGGTTAGTGAATAGGGGTTTGCCTTGGTCAAACCCCTAGTTGGTAATTAAACCCTTGAAATGAAATGAAATAGAATGGAGAGTGATGAATGAACAAATAATTATGTTGTAACTCACCAAACCCTATCAATAAGGTGATGTAAACATGTAAGTATTGGCTCAAATGGATACATGGACTTGAACTCTAGATAGTTTGGTGTTGATGGATCTTGAATGCAATGCTTGCAAATACTACACAATTGTTAGCTCTAAAACAGCATTATGCAAACAATATTTGACATGATGAATGATGCTTGAAAATGCTCTTGATTTCTTGATAATCTTCCCTTGAAATGACTTGAATGCTCTTGTAAACTATATGCATGAATACTTGAATGCTAGGTTTGAAAATGAGGGGAAGAAGCTTGTATTTATACTCAATTATGTAATAATTCATGAAATTACATCACAAGCTGACCTTAGATCTTGGAGAATAAAAACCCGCTAGAATTTTGAATTAAATTTGAATTTTGAGCTATAGAGGACTCATTCACCACTCTTAGAAAATGGGTCCCACCTAAGGGGACTCATTCACCCAGAATAGCGAATGAGTCCCACCTTTGGCATTTAAGGTGGGTTTCAATATTTTGATGTTTTAAATGATATTTATTGGGATTATTCTCAAAAATACACACAGGTAAGGCCTGTGGATGGAAAATGAGGCCAATTAATGCATAAGAAAGCCCAATTATTAATGACAAACCTAGAAATGTGTGAAAGTCTGTTACAACACTTTACAACACTTTAAAACAAGGCTTGGTAAATGATGAAAAGAGGTTATTTATGTTAAATACATTAACAAGACCCTAGAAAAGTGTGAAAGTGTGTTACAACACTTTACAACACTTATGTAAGGTACCACTTGAATCCTTTTAGTTCACAAGGGACCAAGAGCTAATGTGAATGTTTTATCCACATTACAACACTAAATCAAGGAAACATTAAGCCAAAATCTATAAGGACCCAAACGAGTGTGAAAATTTCCAAAGGACCCTTCTTTTGACACTACAACAGTTTTACTGCCACCCCGCATATAGCACACAATAGAGCTGGTGGTATGGTGGTACCACTAACCCATAAGGGGTAGAATAAAGGTGCTAGTGATAGTGTGATATTCATACCACCTTACCGCGGCAGGGTTTTGGAGATATTTGTGGTTTTGTGGTGGTAATTTTGTGTGTTGAATGTTGTAACCCACTAGCCTATGATGTGTTGGTGAAACCCCTGGTTGGAGAACGATGGTTGGTTGCTAGCTATTGACAATTAAGTGATGATTACTTGGAAAATGAATCATACATTAGAGAGACTTGATGTTCTCGAAGAGAACATGAAGAGAGTCTCTTTGATGGGTCGACACAATTAATGTTGGTTACCTATAGAAGTTGAAATGATAGTTAGGAACTAAACAGTTGGTTTCTTGGAATTGAAGCGACCATGGATGGATATCAATTATACATTGTGACACTTTGCAATGAGTGAAGGTCTTATTTATTGTTTTATTGATTGATTGATTGATCAAGTGATGTTCTACATTGTATGCTATACAAGCATTATAATGGTGTGATCTAGCAACTGTAATTAGAATTTGTGTTGGGGGTTGATTAGGGAAATGTATGCTATTGTGAATTGACACTTGAAAGTGAAGTGTGCAACTCTATATGTAATCCTATTTACTATAATACAAAGTGCATTTACTTGGTGTGTGGGTTTTTCTCCCATAAGAGTTTTCCCACGTAAATCTTGTGTTTAATTCTGTGTGTTGTCTAATTGATTTACTCTGTTGATTTTATTAATGTGCATCTTAATAACTTGTAACTCAAATTAAGTGAAGTTTTATGCACTTCTCTTCTGTGGATTTTGCATTTGGAAGGTGTTTCCACATTGATATTTCCTTACGCCTTTTTCATTCCTTGATCCAAACCCTCCATCAACCAATCAATCCTTGCTTGTGGTTCCTCTCATGAAAATTTTATATAATGAGGCCTTGGCTCTCATTCTTCACATTAACATCCTCCATATCCTTATGTTTCACAAATATCCATTAAATCCATCTCTATCCTACCATCACGTTGCCAAAGTATTGAGAAACCACATCCACAACCAACATTGGAGCAAATATGTAAGACTAGGGTGCATCTTGTGAGCTCAATCCATGAGGAGAAGAGCAATGAATGTATAATTTTATAGTAGTGTACAAGTACAAAATTTTGTCACACTTGTTAGAAGGTGTTACTTTTCGTTATATCTTATCTTATATTTTGACTTTTAACTCATATTTCCTAGGTAGTTATGGTATGTTTTCACATGAAATAGGATTAATACACTTTTCACAATCCTATTTAATCCCATGTCTAACCTTGACTATAAACCATGTAGTCTCATGTATAAAAAAACAATTATAATATTCAAAAACTATTGGATTTAATTTTATTACAATACTAAGCATTGAATATTGATCTCTCTTATGCTTTCATGAACAAAAGGAGAAAACCCTATGGGGAGAAACTCCTATCCAAAAGAGAGATAAGAAAAATAAATTCTCTCAATAATGAATGAGAAGGACAAAACCTCATGCAAGGAAAAATTCCCCTCCATAAGAGAGAAGTAGAAGATACCATGAAACCCCCCTCAATGTTGAGTCTCATGCAATGATGGTAGAAGCTCAATATTGAATGTTGAAGATGATCAAACAACATCAAACAATGTTCCTCCCCTTATGAAGAAACAAAACCAAGATCTTATGCAGGATGTCTTCCCATTCCAAAAAGGAATATGAGGGAAAAAGAATGATGTGTGATATCTCTAAATAATGCTAAAGTATCTCCATGTTGATGTCAAAAAATGTCCCACACCAAACATTCATTCTAGGTCACATTATCGAAGAAGAAAATCCAGTAGAATCTCATAGAAATGATTGTAGAACACAAACCAAAGACAAAGGTACCTTCTCTGAATCTACAAAAAATCCTCTTCCAAATGTTGTCCAAAAGAATCCACTGTCACATCAAACTGCAAAGAATGATTATGTACATAATGAATAAGAGGGCTAGAGTTTTCCCTTACAACTAGTGAAAAAGGATCATCTCCATCAAAGAGAAGATGAATGCAATAAAAAATTTCTCCCAAATCTGAAATGTGGGACTCAAAAAGGAAACTAATAATGTCTGTCAAGTACTCATCCCAAGTTGATCTCTAGAAGATGATGAATGTTACTACACTAAATCACAAGGAGCCTAAAATATGGAATCACAAGAATCCTCAGGTACAACCGTAGATTAAGGGGGTGATATTTCAATGAATGTCATTTTACAATAGTAGATTAAGGGGATGGCATTTCAATGATGGGTTCTTGACCGTCAGCGTTAGAATATTCTTCGGAATATACTTTGCTAGAATATTCTTTGCAATCATCGATGGAATGCTTGAATGATGATCGTGGGTTTGATTTGACCTATGAGTAGGTAGAAAAGACTACAATGGAGTTTTAAATTATGCCATGTGACAGCATGTGTATCGCATACAATACTTGTCTACAGACTTTTTGAAAGTCTGTAGACCATAGATATAACAAAAAAAAATTGTGAATTAAATAAAACATTTGTAGATATATATTAGTTTTTATTTTTTTAAAAAAAATTCTATAATTTTTAAGAAATTAAAAAAAACCTACAAAATTATTTATGCAACTACAATAATTATGCGATCATGTGGTCATATGAGCAATAGAGGGGGCATTTTTTTCCTTAGGCTCTAGGTGAGCTACGCAGATTTTGACGAATTAAAAATTAATCTTAGGGCTTGTGGGCTTCCTAGATGTGATCGTAGGGTCAAATTTGACCCAAAGTGCTCCAAAATGGTAGCTACCTCTTGGATTTAGCATCCACACTTCAACTTCAAACCCTCATATATCTAATGCCATATGTCTGATTTGGACAAAACAAAAGGAAAAACTAACTTTCTCCAATTTTAACCTACAATACAAATCCACAAAGAGGAAACCCCCACATTTAGTGTTTATTTCAAGATTTTATGATTTTGTAGATCATCATTTGATGCAAGAGAAGAGCATACTCAATTTTTCAATATTTACCAAGATCTCTCAATAAAGACTAACAAGAAGTAATCCCACAAGCTCTAATACCATATAAGAGTTGGTATAGAATAACTATATAACATGCAAGATTTGGCTAAAGATGGTAGCGATCAAGGATCTAGGAACTTCATGAAAGCACAAGAGAGATCAATATGCAATGGTCAAAATTGTAATGGAATTAAATCCAATGGTTGTTCAATATTAGAATTGTTGATTTACACATGAGATCAATTGGTTATATAGCCAAACTGAGACATAGGATTAAATAGGATAATGACAAATGTCTTAATCTTATGTCATGTGACAACATATCATAACTACCTATGACACGTGTGCTAAAATTCAAAAGATAAGATAAGATATAATGACAACTAACACCTTCTAGAAATATTCCCTCCTAGAACCTAAGTAAACTTAACATGTAAATAGGACCTACTAATGATAGATAGGTAAAATACCTATTTACAACATCAGTTATTCCATCATTGATAAATAAATTTATTTATATAAAAAAAGGTATGGTTTTTTATTAGTCCAGTTATTGTTATCTTTTGTGAAATTCGAATAGTGATCCTATATCTAACTATGATTGACCTATTTTGACTTGATTTCACATTGGGACAAAAGGCTAACTAGGGTTGATTCTTATTTGTTTACACAATGGAGAGCCAATATCTTAGGGTTTGTGTCACTTTTTAATCATAAATGGGAAAGGTTGATGTGTGTTTTAACAAGCCTATCTGACATGTAACCTTATATTTTAAAATGCATTTTATTGCATAGACAAAAACAAAATCTCATAGAACAATCCTAGATTAGTGCAATAGTGATAGAGGGGAACCTATGACTAAAATTTGAGGTTGAATTGTATGTATAGGTGCATATGAAACCCTAGACATAAGATGATTCCTCTTGAGATCTAAAAAACATTGAAATGTAGGTTGTAGTCTATTTTTTGTTTCCAATGATTATCAACTATCAAAAAATTTGGATTTGACCTACACACATGAAAAGAGGGGTAAAGGTTGTGTTGAATAGGGCTTTCCTATGTCAAAATCCTTTTTGGTATTTCTACCTCCATGTAGAACAAATGATGATGATCAAGAGGGCATACCCTAGGTCAAGCAAAGGCCAAAACAATAATTTATTGAAATGATAAAGGATAATTGATAATATTACCTTTGGTATGAAATCCTTGATGAAAGGATTCAACACCACAAGTTCCAATAAATGTTGATAGATGGATGCCTTGATTGCTTGATAGATCTACAAGAGGTTAGTCCAAACAACATAATATATTGTTGTATATAGCATGTGGAGGATAACTCAATACATCTTCATAATTTTATCATAATAGCTTCTTCCTTTTTTCTTTCCTATTCAAATAAGAATAAAACATTTTTATATATACATCCTTATTGATATTTCTGATTGTAGGCCAAGATGGGATATTTTAAAACCACCAAAGATTGACACCAAAATTCAAATTTGAATTAGGATACATTTAAGGTCAAGGGAACCCAATGCTCTTGATTGGGTGCTTTTTACTAAATTTTGTTGAGATGTTGGCCCACTTTAAATATATTTTATCAATCTAGACCTCAAAATAAGTAAATTATTATTATAATTAATATTTTAGGAAAAATAGGGTGTAAAGATAGTGTGAAATTGTTAGGGGTGATAATTTATGATGCTATAATTAGCCCACACTTTAGTGAGAATATGATCTTATGTTCATACTCAGACTAAAGGAATAAATATCGATAACAAAATAGTGAAGATATAATATGACCCCAAGTTGAAAAGTGTGTAAGCCTCCAACATAGGATCTCATCAATCCATAATGTCAAGACAAACATGCGCACATGACAAGGAAAGATTAATTCATACATAAAGCACTCAATGAAAAATAAATGGAGTACATTTAAAAGAATACATAAAGAAAAAACACTACATATAAAGAATAGATGAACCAAACACATGGAATATATGAGGAAAACATGTGAAATACATAGAGAAAATAGACCAATACACAAAGAAAACACATAAAAGATACAAGGAAAACACATAATCAGTACAATAGAAAAAATAAGACATAAACACAAGGTTAGTAAACTAAAATGGATTTGAGTTAGTAAGGTAAAGAGACCTCAATCTTAAATCTGTCTCAAATACCAAATGCCATCCCTCAAATATGATATTAGAAAAAATGGTGCCCTCATAGGAATAGCAAGATACATTATGCTAAATCACTCATGAGTTACATAGATCCACTATCTAGCAATATGTATTATGTTGGGTGACCACATAAAAATGCTCAAGTTCATGAATCAACGAGCTATGTTAAGCCAAAACCATGGACTATTTTTCTAACTAGACTTCAAGGAGCACATAAAAGTTTAATGTCATGGGGGATGAATCAGTTATTAGTGTTAATATAACCTCACCATAGAACCAATCATACAACTTTAACTATTGAAGTATATAGTTGAAGTGGATGACAAATCAATCTTTCATATGTGCTCATTAAGAAAAGATGTATTTACAGATGCATAAGTTCGACATGATGCTATGAATAACTGATCAACTCATTAGTAACTATAAAAGTAACATTTTAAATCATGTGGTAGGACCCAAAATTTTAGCCTTATGAATCATGTATTTAGAGAATCTTATTTTAAATTCAGATTTATCTCAATGCTTATGATGAAAATATCACAACCAAGAATGAAATTTATTTGTTAATTTACAATGTCTCATTCTAACTAAGTTTGGATAATGTAATAAATGTGTTCCTTTATGTTCTCATCATTTTTGTCAATAAACTTTCAATACTAGAGTAATTAGTAGATAGATATAATAATAGAGTTTTTAAATGAACAATAGAAATAATAATTTATTATTTGTCAAATATTTCTCACATCATTAAATGATTTTGGGCATTATTTATTCTACCAAAATTTTACATATTTCTTTGAAATATTGAAAAATTGTAATGCTTGATCTACTAACTATGAAGTTAAATTCACAATTCTTTGAATCTCCCCAATAGATACGAAGTTGTGAAATTAGTTAATATTATGTTTAACTAGAATCACTTTTAATGTCTTTCCTTAATACAATGAATCCAAATAAATCACTATTTTTCACACCAAATACATATTATCTAGGTTTTAGTTAAACATTGTACTATGGTAGGCATGCATAGATTCTTTAAAATCTTGGACATGGAGTGTCCTTGTGCGATAATTTTAAGAAATATTATTCACACAATCTCTTAAAATAATATACTTAAACTCCCTAAAGAATAAGATAGTAAGTAGCTCTACCATTTTTTTTTTTAAAGTCATTACAAAACAACTAAATGTACCCCAATGAGTGGTAAGAAAATATTGTGTTCTAATGTTCCAGTATTGTGAGTATGTTAATTATAGCTTTTAAATCCATCCATTAATGATAGCTCATCTCATACTTAATGAGATAATCTACAAACATTGTAAAGTTGGGTAACGGGAAGTCATCCATAGCTAAAGATTATAAGCTCTCTAAAGTTAGTAAATATAAAAATACATCCATAAGCACTAGCCATAAGCATCATATTAGAAATTTAGGGGAATAATCTATTGGTATAATAAATCTTGCATTCAAGATGTTTTTATTTCTATGAGCCAACTTGATACATGCTTGTATGATATGTTTTAGTTTTTAAACACATTCAATGTGTATCCATTATCATTAATCAATTATAAAGGGAAAATTTGTATGCATGGAAAAGAAGAATTATTATAAGAAATTTTAGATTTGTAGCACTAAATGGAAGGTCTAATTTGCATTAGAGTCATCTACATCATTTGCATTGTAGTCAGAAATTGTTTTCTTCAATCTTATGCACCATTGCAAAGTCAATCCAATCAAGAGAGTCGACTTAAGAGAAATAAACTCTTGTGATCCAGTGACTTGCCCATTTCTTTTTAAATATTACCAATCTTTAAAAACTAATAAAAAGCAAAACTAAACAAACATTCAAATTTATCGAGTTCAGATCCATAGATTACATAATAGATCTATACCACATAAAAACGACTCAGAACTATAAAATAGACCTATGATAAACTATAATTATGTACACAATCACAAACAATTACATATTAGAAGCGGTTATATTCTCTACCCAATAACCCAAATCTATATTACTTCCAAATTATTCTTTATCACTGTTCCTAGATTTAAATACTATAATGGATTTAAGGGCAATCACTCACAAGGGCAACAAATTTGTCAAACACATTCCAATTCAATAAACTAGTCTTAAACTTATACCTCCCATAACTTATCCATAATTTTGTTCCTGTGAGGGATGAAATCCAGTGAGTAGGAATGATGCCAGCTCATCTCTCTTCAAGCGCGTGTTCGCAACTTCTTCTTGCGTGGCTGCTAGTTGTGCTTCCAGTTCAGCAATTTGCTGCTGCAGCTGATGAAGTGTCCTTGTACACCCATGCACGGGATCCTCTACCCTTGCTCTTGCTTCCCTCACCATACTATTCACTGCATCTGCCCTCTGATAATCCTCAATGCCCTAAAACAAACCCACATCAGAAACATGAATTTTCGCTACTTAACTAAAACAGATCAGCGAGAAAAATAGAAAGAGTCTACGTAATTACTTGAAGCGTTTTGAGGACATGACTGGTTCCAAAAACTCTGTGTACTAGGGCAAACTTCTTGGGATCTGTGGATGGAAAATAAGGAGCCAGAACACAGGACTCTGAACATTTTTTTCGATGCTTCTTGCAGCTCGCGCAAGGCTTACTATTTTGTGTCGCCATATATGCTCCTCAGACAATTTTAAACTCCCTGCAGTAAAGAAAACAGTCAATTAGCAAACATCTTTCTTAAGAACACAGATTTGATATTCTCCACCAAACAATCTTGAAACTCTCAAGAAATCAGTCTTGAAACTCTCACCTTGGCTAAATTAGCAACGTACATGATCACGGAGGACTGTCCAGATCAATAGAGCTTCCTCAAACATTCTGAGATCTAATCGGCCACTGTATAAAATACAAATCATGGGCAGAGGTTTCTCAAGGACTTTGACAAGCCTCATGCAAGTCGAAACGTTATACTATATAAAACCAAGGGGATAAGAGGAAAGTTCCTGCACATATAATATGGGTGTGAAATCGTTCCAGGTCAAGGGGACTAGAGGAAGATCCCTGCGCATATAATAATATTTGGCCAAAAAAATGAACGAGGGAGGTTGTTTCCACAAAGAACGGAAAAAATGGACCAATCTCTTAACAGAGCTTTGGAAATACGCCGAGTACAGGTGTAATGAGAGGACAGGCAATCTATCAAACGTGCGAAAGCCTTCCCAATACATAAGCGTTTTCTAGAAAACGTTTCAAGCGTTTCCACCATTAATGAAATTAGTTGGATTCTTTGAAATTCCCCTTATTTTGAAAGTATGGTAAGAGAGAGAAATCTCACTTCACGAAAGGAGAGGTTCCATACATACTAATCTGTTTAAAGTATATTTTTTATTAAAATTTTATAATATTAAGTATTTAGGAATGTTGATAATTTTGACTATCACTATAATCTATCTAATTTGAATCTAGTATCATATTAAAAAATATAAAATGATTACAAATTGATAATTTTTTACCATCTCAAAAATATAAATTAATTAGAAATTAAGTTGAAATAAAATTAAGTTTTGATATCTTTTAAAACATTATAGTTTTTATATTGTCACTAAAACATTTATGTCAAATTGTATTCTACATCAAATTGAACTTAATGTCAGACACCACTCTCTAATTTAAAATTCAATCTTAAATTATATTCAAAAGCATGCATATAAATTATTCTAACATTGACTTGGACTACTTTAATTATCCTATGACTTTTTATATTATAGTTATGCTTTAAATAATTAAATATTACAAAAGAAAGGGAAAAAAAAAATCCATATTATATTTGCATTTGGACTATATGCAACAATTTAGAACCAAAAAAAAGACAAAAAGTAGGGATCAAATTTCACCACTACATGCCATTAAGACGAATTAGTATTCAACTTTGGTGTTCACTTTAGTTTGATTTTAAAATGTCTATTTTTGACAAAAGATCAATATAAAAAAATAATAATAATTTAAGATAATCTATGACTTACAGGTTGGAATTAGCTTCAACTTTATATTGATTTAGTTATTACTTAGTAAACATTATTTAAAATTATTCTTCTATAAAGAATATTGTTGCAATTATTGGTGCTAAAATTACACTAATTCACTAAAATCGAGCTTATAATGTTTGGTTACTCTCAATTATATACATCTTATTGTCTTAGGAATTGTTGATGGTCAAAATAGCACAACAACATTAAACAGAATATTACTATTCTATTTCTCCTGAAAGAGAAAGACAACATATAGTAATCTAACTCCCAAGGTCCTGGTAATCGGTTCTTGATTATGCTGATTTCACTTAGTGGTCAATATGATTGTAATGTTCAAGGGGCCTTTGTTGGTAATAAAGAACAAGAATGCATAACATCAGGTAATCTACGTTTGGGGGGTTTTAAAAAAAAGGAAAAAGATGAAACAGAGCTTTAAATTAGAGAAACATGAATAAAATCCTTACGTATCCAGGCATGCAGATCAACAATGAGTGTTCATCCTACCTAACCACAACTACAACAAGATGCAATCCATAGAATAAACTACGCTTCTGCATACATCCATAATGCTAATTCAGATATCATCAACATTCACTAAATTTACTTCAAACAAATCATTCACTCATCATTCAAAACACAGATCAAATGAATACCATAACAATTTGATTCACAGATAATCCAATGATATGACCTTGAACCCAGTTTCTTCTATTGATTTTCATCAAATAAAGAACAATTAAGCACAACAAAACACTCGTGTATGGATTAACCATATATCATTAACCTTATCAAAATGGATGCAAACTTTGAAAATCATCACATGAAAGCGTATGAAAACTGTAAAATAATCAAGCCTCTTACTAAACTATTCAGAGTATCTTTTCTAAAACATTGAAAATCCTAGATCTAGTTTCTATCCTCTATCCTCAGGTGGCTGATCTTTCTTCAATTAGCTGACCTTTACAAAGTAGGTTATAATAGTACATATAGTGTGCCACATGCACGAATTTCTCAATCATTAATCAAGATCCACAATCCATGGAGTTGAAATTGAACATAGAAGTAGACTCAAGAACCCCTTCTTTAAAGGCTGATCACTCCATTGTACAAGAAGGCAATCTGATACCCCAAGAAGAAACTGAAATCCATAGATCAAACCCAAAGTCAAACTCATGTTAGAATCCATAAAAAAAGAAGAGCAGATGGAACATGATCAAAGGAGTTAGTCACGTTTGCACTGAATGCTCAAGGATATCTTTGTCATAACTGAAAAATATCTATTAGAGAGTATCCAAATCCGGCCCATTGAACCAATCACCTTCAAATTTGATTCTTTCAAACTCTACAGAAACTAACCTTTGCATTTCCTTTAACTTGATTAGTTCCTTTTTAGCCATTTTTACCTCCTCCCAAATATCCATAAACTGATCTAGCAATAAACTCTCCCCATCATCTCCTCTTTGCATGATTTCTTCAAATCTACTCCTCCATTTCTCCCTTAGTTTATCCAATGACAGACCTTCTTTGTTTGAGGAGTCTAAATTGAGTACAATGGCCACAACTGCCTCTAGCTCAACCATTTGTTGATTCAAGTCTTTACTCATTTCTCGGACTTCTTCCTAATTTCCATGCATGACCCTAAACTTGTATCTTATGATGCTCACAGTTTTATCTAAAAAATCCTCATTACCTTGCTCAAGAATAGAATATTCTAACAAGGTGAATTTGGGTACTCTGCTGATGTCTTCAAGCTTTTTTAACATATTCCTTATATTCATCATCCTGCTTGTCCAAATCCTTAGCCTGCTGATCTAGATCTCTTGCTAAATCAAGAGCAACTTTATGAATTTTAGAGCCTTCAATAAGAATATCATCAACCTCCTGGTTAAGCTTATCCAACCACTTGTCCATCATCCCTACTTTTCTTTTCATCTGAATCAAATCATCTACCTCCCTCTTTCTCAACAAAATTGGGGATTCAGGAGGAGTAGCCCTTTGAGAAATGGGACTAGAAATATCCTTAAAGAAACCATGGAGCTGATCTAATTGAGCCTTAATCTCATCCTTCCTTTTCTTATCTTTGATCATCTGGGTTTTGGTTGAAGAAGCCACAATATCAATCAAACTCATTTGTTAATTTCTTGTAGGCTTTCCCAAATTCACTACCCCCAATTGATAATTAATGATTTGCATGTCATCACGGCTCTTCTCCATCACAGGTATAGCGCATTCAACAATTATCTCTCTAGCATCAATGAGCCTAGTGGAGTGAAGAACCCGGGCCTTCTTCTTAGGTTTCTCTTTCCCAATTTCTTTCATCATTTCTTCCCAATTCAATGGCTATGGTTGAACAACTGGTTTCCTTTCTAAGTCTAGCTTTAACCAAGTAGGGCCAACAGGAGTAGTGGCTGCCTGTGCTAAAGAAGAAGCAACAATAGTGGAAGAAAGAGGTTGCAACAATGTAAAATTTGGTTGAGAATCAACCTCTTGCACATTTTTTTGATCACTTTGCTCCCTTTCCTGTGCTAACTCTTTTGCTTCCTCTTTATCCTTTTTCTCTTGCACCCTTTTAGCTTCCAACTCCTACCTTAAGCATTCTTCTTCCTCTTTCTTTTTTTCTAACATTTCATCTCACTGCTTTTTCAATTCTTCAACATAGTCACATGCCTCTTTGGACTTCTTCGCATGTTCAGCGATCTTAGCAGCCTCTCTTTTCCCTTACAAGTGTTTTTGCTCTTCCCTTTTTCTATAGCCCTCTTCTTGTTCCTTGATTTTGGCTTCAATAGCTTCTTTTTCTCTCCTTTCCTGAGCCTTTTCCTTCTCAAGATCATGAATTTTCTGTTACATTATAAACCTCTCCCTTTATTCTTGAATTTTGAGCTCTTGCTCCTTTTGTTGTTGTTGTTGAGCTAACTCATCAGCCTTCACCTTATCCTCCAACTCCTTCTGCTTGGATGCTAACTCAGATTGTGCATTAGACTCCTCCTCTTTTTGCTTGACTAATGCCGTAGCTTGTGCCTTAACATCATTTCCCTGCTGCTTAGTTGATGCCTCAACTTGTTCCTTAGCATCAACTTCCCTTTTAGCATCCTCAAAGAGTTTCCATTGATCCTCTTCAGTCAAGACGTGCTTAGTCCCTGCATCATCTATCATATCCAAAGATGTTGATACATGATGCCCTTTATCAAAGGGAGTCTTTTCTGAATCCATTTCTATATTCTGTATCTCCACCTCATCCTCCATTTTCCTCAAAACCTCTACTTCACCCTGAAGAGCTCCCATAGGTGATTCATGACCCAACTCTTGTGCATCAGAGGGCTAAGTAGATACCTCTCCTACAACAGATGTAGAAACAACTACCTTTGTAGTTGTTTCATCTTCCTGTACCTCTGAAAAGTCTTGAGGAACCACCTCATCTTCTTGCTACTTAGAAGGAAAAAACTCTACGGGCTCCTTAGGTGCCACCCTTCCTTTTACCCTTTTGTATCCTTGGGTGGTACCTGTAGCCTTCCTCTTCTTAGATGATGTAGCCTCGGCTTGATTAACCCTTAAAATCACCCATTGGATACTCCTAT
>VDFB02390254.1:0-15218 GCA_007258455.2 Sequoia sempervirens | reverse complement strand
ATTTAACTAAAGGAATAAATAACACGAGTGCATTATTTGTTGCTAAAAATGTTCCGCAGAGAAGAAAAAGTGAAAACTAGTAAATAACGTGAGTGCATTATAACGCCCTCGCGTTATATTTTGCTTTGGGAATCCCCGAGCCTTGGCTTTGGTATTTTCCTTGGAATACCAACCCAAAGGTTTGGAGGGCATTCCCAACCACCAAAGACGTGTTTTTTGCAAATTCTACATTTTCCACATAATCGAGTTTGTGCTCACTGTCAAGATTGCATTTGGTTCAATATCAACGAAATCGAACACATGAGTAATGTTAAGTTCTCTCTTAGCTTTCCAACGATATAATTTTTTTCACTTTCTGACAATGTGAGGGCTTTCATCCATAATTTATTTTGTTTGTATGTCTTTTTTTTTCAAAAAGCAGTGTTTAGTTTTTTTTTCGTTCTAAATTAACCATTCATCGAAATTTCAAATAAATTACATTTTTAGAAATTAGACTCCATTCTACAAAAAAAATTTAAAAAAAATTAAAAAAATATATTACTTTCCAAAATTTGTAGGGGAGCACAGCCAAAATTCTACTTTTTAGGAAGTGCTCACTTAGAAAATTTGTAAAAATCAAATATTCATTAAAAAATTATCAGAAAAATTGTGCACCAACTAGATACTGTTAGCTAACTTTTGACCGTAGCGATTTTAAAAATACTAAAAAAAGGTCACCGTGCTCAGGTCATACAAGAGTTGCTATGTTATGTTTTTCTGACAAAAACAACACCAATTTGTGTATATCTCTTTGTTGAACCCCTTAATCTCAACCATTTTCAAAATAAATTAGTAGTTTAGAAAGTAGACTCGGAGCACTTCGATCCTTGTTTTGTTCCATCTCAAAATTTTGAGTGTAACTATCCTCAATTTCATGTCCAAGGTCAGCATTTCCTGATTTTAGAAAAAAAGTGGCCACTTAAGCCCCCTTTTTGGGAACCATCTTGGTGCACTTACCCTTGATCGATAAAACAATTTTGACTCTTTGCGAGACCTTTATTGATTTGAAATGGCTCAATTGTAATTTGAAAAACACTTCAATATACGTATATCTATGTTTAGTTTCCCTCAACTAGTTTAAGTGCTTTATATGACCAATAAGATTCTTAACTATGTGCTTGCAACAAGACAAGATGACACCAAGTCAGAATGTAAGATTGTGGAAGATGGTGAGGGAAATTTGGAACCTCGAGAACTCCATTTTCTCCCTTTGTTATTAGAAACACAATATAATGATGGATTTAGCCATGGCCAAACATTTTGATTATGTAATATAGTGACAGATTGTTGTATGGCTAAACATACCTATGCAATAGTGATGAATTTGTGCATGGCCAAACATGTAAATCCTGGTTGAATATGCTATGTAATAATCAACAAGAAGTTTGTTAATGGCCAAACTTGTTTGAAATGCGATAGTAAAACCAACCAACTACCCTAAATGGAAGATGGAGTGTTTGTCTATTGGATTCTTCAGTGTCAGTATGTAACATGAATTGGTTTAGAATTCTTAGAGGAAGTTGAATGATCACCTAGAGTACAATTCGGATTTGCAGAAGGTGTAAGTTGCAATGAGCATAGAAAATTAGGTGTAGAACAAATAGGATGGATTGTTGTAGATGCCAAGGGTCTTGTGAAATTGTAACCTTGCATTTTTGGTGATAATAGAAGGGGCGCACACCCATTTGTAGAGGTTTCTACCAACGTCTTGTTTCTCTAGGTTAAATATTATGTTGTCATGTGTGTGCTATTATGATCTCCTTCCAACTTTTGCATTCAATTCCTCATTCATTTAATAATAATTTGTAGGATGGACAATTTTACTAGTAATATGATGAATCAACTTTTGTTTCTGGCTTTGATTGTGTTTGTGTTTTAGTCATCAATGTTTTAGATCGTGCTTGTGTTTTTGTCATCAACATTGTGGATCATACTCCATGATCCATCATCTTGGAGTATGATCTAAAACATTGATGACAAAAACACAAACACAATCAAAGCCAGAAACAAAAACTAATTCATGATTATGGATTGTGGAAACTTGATATCTTTAGTAATATGATTTTTTTTTAACTATGATAATTTTTTAAATTTTTCACAAGATGTTTCTATAACTAATCTATCCCTTTGTCCTCTCTCTTTATCTCTCCCTCTCCTCCTCTCCACATTTAAGCTACACTAGATTTGGATCAAATTCAAAGATTTTAGAGCAATGAATCCTATGAATAAGCGATTATATGCTAAATTAGAGTAACTAGACTTGTATCTTCTTTTGTATGATCACTTATGTTGAATTGGTCACCTCTAAGGGAGAATATGTTGAGTTTATTCACACAACCATTCCCATTAGCTATCATATACAATATCAAGAAAGGTACAAATACATTGAAGGTTTTGAGATCAGAATCTATGTTACTATAGTTTGGCTTTAGCCATCGTGTGTAAGCTCCAAGTAACTTATGCTAACTGGTGATGGTTATAAATATAGATTTGTAGCTTGTATGGAAGCTATTCAGATATGCTTATAGAAGAAACCCTCCCACTAGAGGAATTAGTAAAGTTACATAAACAAAATTATAGATAATGTTTGTTGATATGACATTAAAGATATGCAATTAAATTTATATTTACAATATTCTATTTATTGGGTTTCAATTAGCATTTTCGAATTCAAAGATTTCATAGCAATGAATCCTATGAATAAGTGATTATATGCTAAATTGGAGTGACTGGACCTGTATCTTCTTTTTGTATGATCACTTATTCTGAATTGGTCACTTCTGAGGGAGAATATGTTGAGTTTATTCACACAACCATTCCTATTAGCTATCATATACAAACTCAAGAAAGGTACAAATACATTGAAGGTTTTGAGATCAAAATGTATGTTGCTATAGTTTGGCTTTAGCCATCGTGTGTAAGCTTGTACTGCACTTAAAATACATCCAAGTAACTTATGATAACTGGTGATGGTTATAAATATAGATTTGTAGCTTGTATGGAAGCTATTAAGATATACTTATAGAAGAAACCCTCCCACTAGAGGAATCAGTAAAGTTACATAAACAAAATTATAGATAATGTTTGTTGATATGACATTAAAGACATGCAATTAAATTTATTTTAATTTACAACATTCTATTTACCGAGTTTCAATAATTAGCATTTTACCTGCTTGTTGAAATAGAGGGAAATTCAATCACACATAGTCATGGAATGGTCGGGGATTTTCCAAGCTATTTGTTGTTGTTTTATTTATGTTGTTTTTTGTGTTGGTTCTATTAGTGACATGTTTTACTATTTGGAAGCTATCTGGTGATAAAAGAGTTGGGAGATGGTACTTATGGGAATGTGTGGAAATTTTTGAATCGATAGACAAATGAAATCATGAATATGAATGGTTTCCATTCATTTGAATTTACCCCTTGTATCAATTCTATACATCAAGTAATGTGCAGCCATTAATGCAAAGTTTCTACCATGGGAAGTTGTGACTTGTAGGTTTAGGTCCACCAGTTTTATAATATTGTGATACTATATGCATTGGATTTCATACATTATTTACAAGTTAGCATAGAGTGAAATCTATGATGGCCATCTGGTTGATTCTATGTATGCTATTTTTTCCAAAATGATCCCAAAGCTCATTTTCTCTTTCCATCCAATAATTCTAATTATAGCTTAAGTTTGATTTTTGGAGTTCTCCTTTTTATAAACTTTGAAGTGTTTTCTTTCCATCATTTATATTTTCATTTTAGCACTTTATTTGGGTCTCCTTACTGGATTCATCATTAGGGAAAGTCTTTAAACTTTAGTAATCTAAACCAAAACTTTAGAACTTTAAGAAAGTATGCAGTCTAGTTCATAATTTTTTGGAAGTTGAGACACTATGAGCCAACCGGTCTTAAGTCAAGTAGTTATTGTCTATGGGTCATTTATGGGAATTGTAATTGTGCATGGTTGAATTAGTTCTTGTTGTGAGAATGTTAATTCACCTTAGTTCAGAAATTTTATTTTTATCATAGTAGATGGTTGATGGTTGCACTTCTGGTCTTCAAAGTTTAATTTTTTTTGTTTTGTATTTGATTACTTTTATCCTAGGTACAATATTAAATTGGATATTTTTACCTCATGTTTGCTACCAAGTTGCTATTAAGAAAATGAAGAGGAATTTTTTTTCCTGGGAAGAGTGTATAAGTCTTTGGGAGGTGAAGATATGTGATATAAATGTAGACACCATAAGGATGTTCACTTAGTGAAATGCTCATTTTTAAGTATAGATAGTAAATATCTTTCTAGCTAAAAAATAGTTGATTTGAAGCTATCACTTCTACATTGAGACTAATAAATGACTTGCCAATTGAATTCATGTATTGGAAAAATGTATGCAAAGTAAACCAAAATTTTCTCTAATTGACCTTCCACATGTCTTCGGTGTACCCATTGCTAAAAAGGAAGAACTACGTGCAATGTCCAAGGAGTTAATGTTGGATTTTGACTATGAATAATGTAGTTAAATATTTGTTGAAACTGACACAATTTGGTTACCAATAAAAGTAATTTAAAACTATTCATTCTCCAAGGGACATGATTCTCAGTAAGATTAAATACAATCCATGAATAATGTTACATACTTACACATAAGTCTAAATCTTGAAATAGAAGATGGCTAAAAAGGCTACATACTACCTTAGATGATTGAATTCTAATATTAAAAAAAATTGAACAGAATGGTTCATGTGGCTACAGACTTAAAGTTTATTTAGCACTTCTTTGTACAAGCTCAGCTAAAAAATTTAGAAGAACCCTAAATTTAATTGGGCCAAAGAAAGATCATCGAGAAAGAAATGTTAGCAATATACTCATTCCTTATGAATCACATGGTATGGAAGCAAAAGGGCATTGAAAAGCCATTGTATATAACAAAAACAGCGAAAACAGATTAATATAAACAAGTTCACTGAAATCATAGTTTAATGAAAAAATAATTGTTCTAAAATCAGCTTATCAACACTTTCATTGGCATGACCATGATAATAATGCTAAAGAATGTAACTCAGGTTTCATGACATCTTATAACAAAGAATTTGGAGATGCATTGCCCTTGCCAGTAGAGGTGAACGTGACTTTGTGCTTCAAAGTCTGGAGATTTTAGAGCCTTCATTGACGAATGAGATCTTTCCTATTTCCCAGACATATCTATTGAAAGTGCATAGATAAAGAATTTTAAAAAGCATTCCAGTTCTCACCCATATACTCTAAAGCTTACCTGGAACAAAAAATGAATAAGTGAAACATGTAAGATGTAGAGCATTTGAATCAAAACAGTTGATGTAACCCATATACTTAAAGGACAAATACATATTAGAATTCATAATTTTAAGGTCCAGAAAACTGTGTGCATCAAAAGAATGAGTTCATTGACGAATACATCAAAGGATTGTAAATGTTTGTATAGAGATAGGATAAGATATGCTTAGGAATTTACAATAAAAATGGGGAGGATTGGCAAACCTAGGTACTAAAATGACTTTGAGATAATATCAATGAAAAATTCAAGTGTAAAAGGCTAATTCCAACTTTTCAAAAGGCAACTTTTTCACAACAACAATTGCTAATTCACTGTCTACAGTGTTGTAATGGGACAAAACTCGCCAAGAATGCATACTAAAGAAAATTGAGCAGTTGTTTCCAAAGTACAAACACAATAAAGGCTAAGATTTTAAAATGATGGCTTAGACCAAATGGTTAAAAGGGGGCAATTTCTAATAAAAAAATGTGTTTAGTCCTTACGTAGAAATAAAGATCCCAAAAACAACTTAGTCTAACATCGGCATCACCAGAGTCCTTATGCAGAAATGAAGATATAAAAAACAAGTCACCATCAGACTCACCTACAATTCATCTTTCCATTGGTAAAACTTATCTTCTTATTAGATTTTTCTAAAATGAAAGAAGAAATTAATAATACTAACATCCACAAATGATCAAGAGAAGGTTGATGGGACTGAGAAATACATTTACTAGCAATAAACAATGTGCTTTATATATTTAAATGCTCTTGGATTAAATACAATATGACAAATTGATGGAGACTCGCAACTTAATTAACTCTCAAAAGACTGATTTGACATGAAAGCAACCCAAAGCATCGAGTGGCATGCCAATTGCAGAAGGTCGTCATATGAAGGGCACAAGTCCATTTTATAAAAATCCTATTAAACTCAAAAAATGGGCTCTAACCATTTATACCCACTTGAATCTGAACTATGATATCAAAAGCAATTGGTAACCCTATAAGGGATTTGAATAAGCGCTTGGGTATTATTGTAGCAAACTTGATCTCTTATAGGCATGTAGATTCTTGCAAAAAAATAATCTTCAAATTTTCTAGGTCCATATATGCAAATGGAAAAAATAACAAATATAGAGAGAAATAGGCAAAGAGAGGAGGATGGATTGAGAGAGAACTATCTCTATCTCTTTATGTCTCCTTGTATCTCTCTCTCCCTCTTTATATTTTTCATTATATCTCTCTATCTCTCCCTCTTCCAATCCCTATCTCTCCCTCTCTCCCTATCACTACCTCCTTATATATATATATATATATATACTTTACCTCTCTCCTCTCTCTTTTTCTCTCCTTTTCTCCCCCTCTCTATCTATTTATATATCTACCTCCCTCTCTCTATACCTCTCTCTATACATCACTCCCTATCTCTAGCTTTATCTTTCTATCTCTTCCTCTTTCATCCTCTATATATATTTATCTCTTCCATCTATTTCTATCCCTCTCTTTATCTCTACCTCTCTTTCTCTACATATCCATCTCCATATCTATCTTTATCTCTATCTCTATCTCCTTCCCTCTCTCTCACTCTCTCTTCCCCTCCTCTCTCTCTCCCTATTGCAGAAATAATATAAGCCTATTGGAAATGGACCCTAATTATCTTCCTCATTGGATCCCTATATGTGAACGTACAGTTTACTCCATGCTATTAGTTCTACATTGAGACCTTTATTGCACAAACACCATCTTTTAATAAATGGCCCACCAATTGACCTCATCTACGTGTCATGAAAGTTTCTAATTACAACTACGATAACTTGTAAGGTGTGAGTAGTCAAAAAGGAAAGAGCATAGGAATTTGGAGAGAATCATGGAGTAATTATGGAAAACTCAGTGTATTCTAGAGAATTAGACAAATCCAAAAATTATAAAAACTAGCTCCACAAACCAATTCAATGCATAAGTTGCCTCCTCGCAACCTTCTAAATAGACCTTAACAAAATTGGACTGCACGGCTATTCAGTAGTATTATTATTATGATCGGTATAAATATTCAGGCTAATTTTAAAGGTAAATACCACCACAGTGAAAAAAACCCCACGTGTTGGGCTCCAAATCAAATATCTCCTATAACTGTTTCTCATTAACAGTGTAAGGGTTTTTCTCTTTTTCAAAAACAGTGTTAAGGGTATTGCTTCTGCAGATTATCATTAGCGTCAAGTGTCAAACTAGGCTTTACAAGAAAGAAAATTCTGAACTTCAATGCTTTCGACGACAACTTCAAGTGCCAACAAATATTTGGAATGGTACAGTATAGTATGAGAATATTTCATTTCGAAAATAAGAAATTATAGGCTAAATTTCAGAAAAATAAAGGAATTGATGAAGCAGGGCCTCCACTGAGGGGCTACTGTTGATTTTATTTTACCCTACGATTTCCACACAAAATAATTTCAAGGACATGTAGCAGTGGAAGACTGATGGTTTTCTGCAACCGTTTAGATGTTTATTGCTGACTTGTGTACAAATAAATTTTCTAGCAAAAGATTGTCAAATTTACTCCAGAGCAGCAGTCAGTTCACCAAAATGTAACAATAGCGAGACCATTTACCCCAAAAGAGTCGGATGTTGTATCAGTGGACCTGCAATGTTGCAATGTTTTTCATTTCCAAGAATATTTCTTATTGGGGCTATTTATCATGTTTTGCACTGTAATGATAGACTTTTCTAAAACATCCACGCCTTACTTCTGATATTTTTTGTTTCCTACTGTTTATTGTTTAGATACCCATATTAGGAATATTTCCCATATAGGTCTTAAACAGTTTACATGTATATGGAAACACAAAATTATTTCTCGCGCTTCCATGTTCTTTTGGTTCTTTGTCATTATGGTTCACTTCAAAATTATTTATATGTTTTCATCCTTGTTGTTACTCTGTTCTTCTAAAATCTTGTAACAAAAAATCCCCAAATCATTGAAAGATAAAAAAGAAGCATACCTTTGAACTTTTCTGCAGAGATGATGCACAGGCCATGAAACAAAAGTAGCAGGAGCACTCATAATTATGATTATAGGCCAATTTCACATTCATAATTGTTTGATGCCCAAACTGGAACAACCATCCTACCCACTCCGTTCTTCTAAAATCGTGTAACAGAGAATCTCCAAATTATTGAAGGAGAAAAAAGAAGCATACCTTTGAACTTGTCCAAAGAGATGATGCATCGACCATGAAACAAAAGTAGCAACAACAACTCAAAAATATGATTATCAACCAAATTCATTTTCAATTTTTTTTTTTATATGAAAAATCCCTCTATCCGTTGTGCTTTAGTGGATGTCCATACCTTGTTCCAAAGCCCCCATTTTGCACAAGCAGGGAGAATGATAACAAATGTTGTCGAATCTGAATTATTGCGCCCTACAGTTTGCTACTGCAATTCTGAGCATACAGCGCGCCAGGAGTAGAAATATATTTGCAATATCAACCTGCCTGCTATAGCCATTTCGTAATGAAAAAGAAACTGCTGGCAGATGCGGCGTAAAATGCAAGTTGCAAATTGATAATCGCATTTCCCACAAAGAGCCGTTTTATTTATGCAAAACGAAATAAATGACTGAGTTGGATATTCGCATTTCCCAAAAACTGTCGTATTAGGGAGAAGACCCAGTAGCCGCCAGGGCTAACTTCGCGCAACCATAGAATTCAAACCGTATGTCGAATTGGAAAAAAAATTTATGGGTTTTTTTCGCACATGAGTTAAGTGCTTATAACTAAGGTTTCAGCTTCTGGGCAATTCGATTGAATGCGGGAGCATTGGATATGCGCGCGGAGGTAAAAAAGTCACCTTTTAGAGGGCTGTCCCAGTAGCCGCTCGCTCTAATTTCAATCAATTAGAGCTGTTTTAGCACTTAAATCCCACTTAAATCAGTCACTTAAGCACTTAATGATCGGCTATTGGTGTTTTTGTAACTAGTTATTCAATAACATAAAGTTTTTTAGTGGATCAGAGTTAAATTTTTTTTGGGGGGTGGAGTGAACCTGGAGGTGGCGGTTATTCAATGGGTGGTAGCTACTGGCTCTTCTCCCCTAGTTATGCAAAACGAAATAAAAGATCGACGGGAAAATTAAAGGCCAAGATGATTTCAATCGTTGGCAAGGTCTATTGATAATAATGAGCCGTCGTTGGTAGACTTCACATTGGATACGTCAAAAAGAATTTACAAGAGTACAGATGTGCGTAAAAGAGGCACATCTACAGATGTGCGTAAAAGAGGTACATCTCAATCCGAATAACTGAAAAAGCGGCCACACAAAAAAAGCAGAGTATATAGAATTGACATGATACTCATTTTTCTCCAAGAGTGAGGAGTATATGGTCATCCGTAATGATATTAAACATTGAAAGAAGAGCTCCATTAGAATTTGTCGCAACCACTCCTGAGACTGAACTTTAGATAGTTGGGATTGAACCTCGAAAGTGATGTTGTGTTTCTCCTTCATTGCTTTAGCTAGAGTTGATTAGTGCAAAATAATGTAAGAGAATAGACTACGCATGATCACTTCAACAGGGGAAAATCATTAGAGAAGATAGCTTTACATCTGAGCAACCAAATATATTGAAGAATACATTGGCAAAAAGATTCTAAAACAACATTCTGAGAGCAATGCAACCCTAAAAGAGCTGATTTCCATTTTAATTTTCTGCACGAATAAGACTCATAATAGCTAATAATTTTAGATAAAGCTAATAATTGATGGAGGAGCGGTTTCCGGTTAACTTTTATATTTCTGTCACATCCTAAAACACAAAGAAATAAATGCGGACGCATAATTTTATCCACTATAATTTTAGGTAAAGCTAATAATTGATGGAGGAGCGGGTTTCCCGTTAACTTTTATAGTTCTATCACATCGTAAAACGCTGACAAATAAATGTGACACATTATTTCCACCCGTTGTTTATCCTCAATCTTTGGCAGCATCGTTGACAACAACATAAATAGGGTACATCTGATTCTTTTTAGCTGTTTAGTTTTAAGTTTCCAAATTAAATGTGTATATAATTTTTTATTTTAGATTTGTTTTTTTTCTTTAAGTATACGCTAATATAATTTTAAATATATTATAGAATATGTAATGTTATTTATCAAAAATATAATGTAATAAATAAAATATAAATATAATATTAAAAAAAAACTTAAATTTATATATAACATTACATATTCTATAATATATTTAGGTTTTTTTGCAATATATTTATTACATTATTTTATTAGAAAAAAACCTAAAATATATGTAATAAATATATGCAATATTTTTATATAAATATAAATATAAAAAAAAACCTAAATATATAAATATAAATAGAAAAAAATCTAAATATATAAATATAAAAAACTTAAATTTATAAATATATTTTAAATATATAATTTTACAATACATTTATTATATATATTTAAAAAACCTAAAATATATGTAATAAATATATTTAGGCTTTTTTTTACAATATATTTATTACATTATTTTATTAGAAAAAAACCTAGATATATAAATATAGTTTAAATATGAATATAAAAAACCTAAATTTATAAATATATTTTAAATATATAATTTTACAATATATTTATTACATAAATATAAATATTTTTATATAAATATAAATATAAAAATACCTAAATATATAAATATAAATAGAAAAAAATCTAAATATATAAATATATTTTACATATAAATATAAAAAACTTAAATTTATAAATATATTTTAAATATATAATTTTACAAACATGACCACTTTTTTATATAAATATAAATAGAAAAAAATCTAAATATATAAATATATTTTAAATATAAATATAAAAAGTCTAATTTTATAAATATATTTTAAATACATTATTTTACAATATATTTATTACATATATTTAAAAAACCTAAAATATATGTAATACATATATTTAATATTTTTATATAAATATAAATATAAGAAAAACCTAAATATATAAATATATTTTAAATATAAATATAAAAAACCTAAAATATATTTAATAAATATATGTAATATTTTTATATAAATTAAATATTAAAAACCTAAATTTATAAATATATTTTAAATATATAATTTTACAATATATTTATTACATATATTTAGATTTTTTTCTAATAAAATAATGTAACATATATTTGTGGTAAATATATTATAGAATATGTAATGTTATATATAAATTTAGGTTTTTTTTCTATATTATATTTATATTTTATTTATTACATTATATTTTTAATATATAACATTACATATTCTATAATATATTTACAAAATAAACATAATATTCTAATAATATATAATATATAAACATTATATTAAAATACATAATTATTTAATTTATAATATTATTATATCAATCTATAATATATTCTAATATAATATATTGTATATTTATATAAAAATATTATATATATTTATTACATTATATTTTTAATGCATAGTCTATAATATATTTACAAATTATATTAGCCTATACTTAAAAGAAAATAAAAAACAAATCTAAAATGAAAATTATATACACATTTAATTTGGAAACTCAAAACTAAAAATTATTAAAAAAAGTACCTGACACTGCAGGACGCAGCTGGTTTGCACGGATGGTCGGGTATGCAGAGGCATCGGCATCCCTTACCCCATTCTATTTTGGGGGCTGGATAGCCTTTGCCGAGAAAGTGCTCATAGTCGGCAATAAATAATTGATGGAGGAGCGGGAACCAATAAGGGCAGGGAAAGCAGAAAAAAACGGTGAAAAGCAGACGCCAAAAAACAACCGTGAAAATGGTGTGTTGGCAGTAAAAGCGGCGAATAATGATGAATGGATACATTTAACCCCTTGCAAGCTCTCTCTGGGATTTTCAACCGTTCGGGGTAGAAATTTACTCGACACTCTCAAATAGACGAACGCCTTCGGCGTAATTATAAGCCTTTTGCTCATCGTTTCCATTTTTGCTCTGTTCCCATGTGTTTGTAGACTTGACGAGGAAAGGCGCTGTTACACCTCTAGAGAGCAGAAATCTGGGAAGTATGATTTTTTTTATTTTTTTAAGCAGAGCATATGAAATGGATGCATACCTCGGGTTTGTGACATTTTCTTAGAGGGAATTGCTGGGCTTTCCTAATTTTTTATATTTGTTCCATATTTCCCTTTAAAAATACCATGTCACGGAAATTATCAAGACCCAAAATTAGTCCGTCCACTAAAAAAAATTATGTAAGTAACAGGGTATCTTTAAGGGAAATGTTGAACAAATATAAATCACGGCATAAACTATTGGATTCTGAAAAATTCATGGGGAGAACTAGGTCAAAAAGGATAGGTCAAGATGAAAACACATTTTAAGAAATCACCAAAAATTTGTGGTAAATCCGGAATGCAAATATGTTTATTTTCACTGCCGTGTTGTAGATTTTCCCCTGACAGGGTTTCACTGCTTCTGTCAACGAGTGTCTGCATGCAAAGAAGACGTGTCTAGTCTTCATGCTTCAATGAGTGTGACAATGAATGAAACATGGTGAAACGAGAGAAGCAAGCAAGTATGAGTTTATTTGGTGCAACATCTTCTTCTGGGTTGGACAGTGGAGGTTTTTCTCAAGTCAATGCAGAGGATGTAGCTTTTAGGAGGACTACTGATGGCGACCTAGGAAACTGTTGTAAAGTCAATGAAGTTCCAGAGGTGTTGTGTGGTGCTAGAGCTGCTGAAATGGAATCGTTGGGAAATGTTCATATGGTAAAAGCAGGGAATTTTCAGAATGGGCTAATTGTGGAGGTCTGCCAATAACAAATTGTTCCTTGTGACATTTTAAAACCTAATTTCAAAATCACATATTAAATTTAGAAATTTTGTTTCATATACAAGTAATTTTAAAGAAGCTTTATAGTTGAAATTTAGGTTGAAGAATGAATGCATAACAACATTTTACTTTGTAATTATCAATATATAATTAGAATCTATGGTGGTGGCTGCTTCTATTTATTTATTTTTCTTACTGCTTTGGGCATGGGACTAAAGTTCTTGCTAGAAAGCAATATGTATCAAGTTCTATTCCTGATTTTGTTTGCCTTCTATGTTTCCATGGCCCTGGTTGCTGCGCTTGGATTCATATGCATTGGCTCCTTTTTTCAAGCATTCGGCGGTGTCACTTGGAAAAGTTTTGCTAACTCAAGCTGGAGCTGTGAGCAAGCCTGTTGCAAGGCAAGTGCCAGTATTCTAAATTTGAGATTTTTTTGCTCTATTGTCAAGACAATTTAGTATACAATTGCAAATTTTTTTGATTGAATGCAGGGTCAGTCTTGCTTCACTAGCATGACACAGAAAAGGCACGCTTTAAGCTTTTGAGAACTTTACCATCTACATTTTCTATGGTATTTTTGTTCTCAATTGTATTGTTCAAACCTCCAACCTGACATCTTTTACAACAATGGGTGTGGTAGATCAAACCTGTAAGTGGTTCCTCTTTTAATTTATTTCTCATTTTTAAGAAACACAGTTACATTGTCCAAAGGGTTGGGTTGGGGGTGGTAGGCTTAAATGAAGTTGCTGACCTCATGGAGAAATGTTGGAGGTATGAAGTCCCATGGATTAGGGTTTCTATCGCCGATGCAGGTCTGATGAAATCATAGAATTATATTCTTTCCTCATCTGTGAGCATGCCTATGCATTTAGTAATTTTGTTGATGCTTGGTGCGCTCTTTGTCCACCAAATGTAGAGTAATCGTTTCTACAGTAAAGTCTGCAGGTAGCTTTTCTAGTGCATAGAGGACTGATTGTTCTCCACCAGAGGGTTATACATCTGTCTGTAATTTAGTTTATTTTTAGTTGTATACTAGCTAATTTAGGTAGGGATCCACTTTTTAGCATTTGATGTGTATATTCACTCATTTTGGTTAAGATTAGTAGGCCAGTAGGCAAAGTAATCAACTCTCTTTTATATAGAACAAATTGTTGCAGTCATAATGTAATGAAATTTTTCCTCTTCGAATATGTTATATTCATATTATGTCGGAGTGTTTGTTTCCATTGTTCATGTCATTGTTATTCTGAATGTCTTGTAATATGGTCATCTTTCTTCAAAATATGTTATCTAATATGGCCATGTTAGTAGAAATATGTTAAAGCAGTTTATGTGGGGGATTTTTTTTTGCGGAGTGTCAAAAATGATATCTGCTTAGGTGCTAGAGAAACTATTAGTAATGCAATTCTATATATGAACAACATAAATGGGTTGACAGATAAGCTAGAACCATTGTTAAAGCTAAAACTGTGAATTAAGTTGTAAATAAAAGTAAGCAAAATTCGAGATCAAGTACTATTGGTTCAACAAAACAAATGTTTTTTATCAGAATGTGATTAGGTCCTGGTGTGCTAGAGGGGGACAGTAAGATTTTCACTGTTCTGTATTCAGGTTTGACGCTAAGTGTTTAGAATATTTAGTTGAAGCAAGAAAAGGAGAGGCACCAAAATTCTGCATAGCTAGAACTAAAACTATAAAGAGTGCAAACAAGCACATAATGTGTTAAATTTTGAACCAGAAATGAGAGCAAACAGAAAAATTCAAAACATGAACAAATTCACAGTATTTATCTTGGGAAAACCCTCCAACTTGAGAGAGAAAAACCCAGCCACAAATGTATCTCTTGTATATTAGGATGAAACAGCAGCAATCAGCTTACAATATGACCCACTGAATAATATCACCTCTCTTAGAGGCGTACATACAGAAAACCTCTAATTTCTCCTAGATATCAATCTGCTCTTTAAAGGATAATAACCTGCTATGAATAATCGAACTTCTCCTTGAAGAGGTGACTTGATTTTATAGGAAAAATAAGTTCACCAAACAA
>VDFB02390253.1:0-13041 GCA_007258455.2 Sequoia sempervirens | reverse complement strand
AGAGAGGGAGAGATAGATAGAGGGAGGGTGAGGGAGGGAGGGAGAGAGGGAGAGGGGGAGAGGGGAGAGAGGGAGAAAGAGGGGGATGAGAGAGAATTTTATCAATTTAGGGTGGGAAGGAGACACATGAGAGAGACGAAGGAGACAACGGAGAGAGAGAGGAAAGCTTAGGGGTTGGAAGGACATCTGAGAGAGGGGAGGGAGAGAGACCCGGGAGAGGGGAGGGGTGGAAATGAGTGAGTGGAGTGAGAGAGGTGGACAAGAGGGGAAGAGAGGAGAGGAGAGGAGAGGGAGAGGAAAGTGGAAGGAGGGAGAGAGAGAGGGAGGATGGATGGGAGAGAGATCCAAGAGAGAGAGGGAGAGGATAATGGTGAGAAGAGGGAGAGGGAGAGATAATGGAAGGGGAGGAAAGAGGACGGATGGATATTTTATGATGGAGAGATATAATCTGGAGAGGGATGAAGAAGAGAGAGAGAGAAAGTGGGAGAGAGATCCTTAAGAGGGAAATGGGAGTGTGTGTGTGGAAAGAGAGAGAGAGAGAGAAGAGAGAGAGAGGGAGTGGAGACCCCGGGAGAGAGAAAGAGGGGAGAGGAGAGAAAGAGGGGAGGGAGAAAGAGGGTGGAGAGTGGACCCGAGAGAGAGAGGGAGGAAGGGGGGAGACTAAGAGGGAGAGAGAGTGAGAGAGAGAGAGAGACTTGATAGGGAGATAGATGGAGGGAGAGAGAGAGAGACTTGAGAGGGAGAGAGCGAGAGAGTGTGAGTGTGAGTGAGAGTGAGAGATTGAGAGAGAGGGGGAGTGGGAGAGAACAAAGAGAGAGGGAGTGGGAGAGACCTGATAGAGAGACCTAAGAGGGAGAGAGATTTAAGAGGAAGAGATACTTCAAAGGGATGGAAAGGGAGAGGGAGAGGGAGAGAGAAAGAGGGAGAGGGAGTGGGAGGGACTAGAGAGAGATAGAGAGAGAAGGAAGGATGGCGATAGAGGTAGAAAGATAGGTCTAGAGCTCAAGGAGAGAGAGAGTGAGAAAGATAGGTATAAAGATGGACAAAGAGAGAAGAAAGGAGGGAGGGATGGGTCCAAAGTTTAAGGGGAGACATAGTGATATATAGAGAGGTAGAGAAAGGGACAAAGAGATATGATGATTTATGAAAAAAAATTCATCTCTTTACTACCAAAAATATGTATATTTCATTATTCATTACTTTTTCTAAAGTTTCAAGTATTTTGAGATGAGTGTTACAAAAAAATCATGAAAAAGAGACTTTGCATGCGAAAGTCGTGAGCATTTTAATGTTTCAAAAATGAAATATGAAGTTCAAATGATTATAATTATTTTTTGTGTAAAATATAGAAAAACCACCTAGTCCATTATGTAGAGCTCTCAATCACCTTTCCAACTCCTATAAAAAGTCAAAATTTTGATAAGAAATGCAAAAGTTATGCCCATTTTACTAAAGAGGGTTTTTTAGGTCTTCAAAATGGATATCCATTGTATTTTTCAAAAAAATGGGTTCCCGCTTTCCAAAATGAATATCCATGTTGAAACGGATATCCATTTCAGTTTGGTATTACCAAATAAAATGGATATTGGCTTGGGATTTGGTTCGGGATTGTTTGACCTAGAAAGTCAACCCAAAAAACGTGTTTTGAAAATTTGCTTAGTTTTCTAAAGTTCACCTTTATGGCTGACGACATTTTTTTATCCAGATTTCATCAAAAGAAAAAGGTTTATAGAAAAAAATTTCAGCTTTCCACCAATATAACTTTTTCCTTATTTTAAATTTAATAAATAATTATTATTGATTTTCTACGTACATTACGTCTAAAGTCCTGATTGATAGGCTGATTGAAAAACTTTTATAACTTTCAAACTACATAACATTTTTTGAATCTACAAGATGCACCACATTCTATGCTTCACATACTATAGGATAAAAAAGAAATTGAGTTTCATAATTTTTTTACCAAGTTATGGTGGTTAGACACAGACGTTTTAATAAATTTGAAAAGTTCTAATAAAAAAATCATAACTAATTATTTACATGGAAAAAAGATACAAAAAAAAAATATGGCACATTCGGGCATGTGTCCTCTACTTATATTGAAAAATTTAGAAAAAAAGATTATTTTTATCTTGTAATTAGGGTGGTCAGACATACACCCGCTTCTTATCTTTTTCTTGAAAATTTAGTACCACTGCATTGAAATTTCAAATTTTCTAAAAAAAAAATTACTTTTTTTCCTAAAAAATTCCAAAAAAGGACTAGTAGTCTAGAAACTACATTCGGTTTGCTACAGCTTTTGTTCTTACATATTTTTCATATTATGTTAATAACCTATTCAAATTTTTATGTCAAGTTGCCTAACTCTGATTTTCTGAATTTTCATCGCCACTTAGAGGCCTAGTTTGGACCCCCATGATATTGCACTGACCACCAACATATTTGCAACATGTATAGGCTAATATTGATTACCATTATAGAGAGTCATTTATCTACCGTAAATATAATTATATGTCTAATATAATTCAATTGTTTTGAAGGAAATTTGATGGGAATGATTGGAACCTTTCAATGTTTTGATACCGTTCAACCAATTGGATGATATGGTTAATGGGTGTACTCAAATGAACAACATATTAGATAGTTAAATATAACTTGTAATGAGAGAAGTAGAATCAAAGCATAAAATAATAAGAAAAAGAAAAACAATATTGACAAATAAAGAAAGAATAATATTTTAAACAATATCAAAACCAACAAATTACTTATATGAGAGTTACACAAAACCATCCTTACGAAGATATTTGAAGCTATTACTCTGATATTTAAGGTTGGGACATATATCTACATACGATCATCTAGAATATAAGAGGAAGAGCAAGATGTATTGTTCCAACCATCCAAAAAATAATCTCAGCCTAAGGAGAAGCATTGAGTTTATTTTTATCCTTAACGAGCGCTCCCCTCAGGTACCCAACGTAATCCACAACAAAAAGGTCCAAACCCTTACCTAAATTCAAAGAATAATCATGAACCAAGGGACATAAAACATCTTTCTTGTCCATTAGGGAAGGCTCCTTAGATTTTTTTGTGCACTTACACTAGAGAAGCCCCAATCATTTCCTTCAACACTAGTCACCAAGCTCCCATAAGAAGGAAGATCCTTTTGGAATAAGCATAGATCTTATCTTCGAAATCATGGCATGAGTGGGAAGAATTCCCAAATCTATGGCAATGAGAGAAAGCCAATGAGGAAGACTTATATTGGATGATCTTTTCCTATACACCCAACACAAAGTGTAGCTTACTAGTGTTTGGTAACAACTTACCAATATCAACATAGACATAAAATCATGTGAAAACCAAGTGTTTGTAAGGTCTGGAAAAACATAATTACTAAATTATATACCTTAATTTTCAAAATAAATTAATAGAACAAAAGTAGTTGTACAAATGTGCAGGGGAATAATTAATTTACTTTCATCACTAAATATAAATGGAGTAGCATACATCAATCAATCAATGATACATACACAAGAAAGGCTTGCTCATCAATGTGTCGTCAACCTAGACCTGCAATCAATTGTTAGTGAATAGGGGTTTTCCTTGGTCAAACCCCGTTTTGTAATTCAAACCTTGAAATGAAATGAAATGAAATGAAATAAATGAATGAAGAATGATCACATTATGATGTCGCAACTTACCGAAACTCTAGCATTAAGCTCTTGCTTGATTGTGATAGATCTTGACTTGAATGCTTCTTGACTCATTAAATATTTACCACAAATATTATCTCAAATACAAACATGATACATGAATTATGATTAAACATTGTGGGTTACTATTATAACAATGACGGTAAGAATCTTTCGCTCATAAAAGAATACTATATAGAAGGTAACACTACTTAATGTTTTCAATAAATAAGATTCATAACTTTACTTCCAAGTGATGAGCTATAGAATAAATGCATACTTAACAAGTTCCCTTAGTTTTTCTTTGATATAATAAGATCTTAGATCTATACTTTTAAGGTATTCAATGTATTCACCTAATCATCGTATCCTTCTAACCTATTCAACTTACTATTTTTTCCAACATACTTCATATATTCAACATATCATTTGCTTCCTCTTATTCAAGATATTCAATCTAAACTACATATTCAACATATTGACCTACTCATTTTCCTTCTAACACATTCCACATCTATTAAGCAAGTCCAACCAATTCATTATATTAAACTTAATCACTTAATTCAGCATACTCATTAATTCATCCAAGAATTTATATACTATCTTTACATAGTCCAAGCTATCTAGTGGTTAGTCAATACCATATTTTAGATTCATGTTTCAGTATCGAGTAACATTCGCCTATTTGAATATAATTTAGGCATCGCCTTAGGCAACAATTGTAAATAACTACCAAGTAAAACATGTACTAAATGTTCTATCCTTAACATTGCATATCTACCCACTATAGGTAAAGCAGTTACCATTTTCATCATATTTGGTTATTAAGTTTACCCTTTTAACATAAAAATCTAGTGATTTGAAAAATAAATCAGGAGTTACTTATCTATAACCCAACAATAGATATAGACAACGAGACAACTTACACCCCAATAAGAGATATAAGGAAAACCTTTTTACATCTACAACCCTCAATAATCATTACCCTTAAGACACCACAAATTTTCAAGGAGTTCAAGATATTAAGTTTCTAAAAGTTAAATCCATCCCTAAATCCAAATCCTTATACCACATGTTTTCATGTAGGTATACTTTATTATCATGTAAGTTGTATAAAGATCTTTAAAGCATCATAAGCATAATTACTTTTCTACAAGGACTTTACAAGGGTCTAGTTTTCTCTATGGTTTCATTCCACAATAATCCATATTCTAAGAAGGCTATGAACATATATAATATGGAAGGATTGAAAATATGCAAAAGTGAAACAAAGCTAAATTTCTTCAAGATAATTTGTGTTTTCAAGGAATTGTAGCCTCTAGTTATGATTTCCTCTTACACCATTTTCTTGTAAAGATATTATAAATTTGGTAAATATGATGGAGATTTATTACATTACAAAACTTTTAATGATGATTTCCATATAGGTTCTTGGCTTAGGAATATTCTAATTCCTTGGGATAGTGACCATGCCTACAAAGAGTAAGCAAGGGTAACTTGGTTGGTTAGAACAGATTTGATGATAGGTAAAACATAATTGTCACAGATCGATCTTATGCACAGTACATATCCAAAACTATGTGTGTGTCAGAGTAATCTATCAGTGCTCATTATTTATCCTTTTAACAAAAAACGAGAGGATAAAATGTTTAGCTTTTAGTATTACAATTATTTATACATGAGGAAAGAGCAAGAGTAATCTCGCTAAGATTATTAAAGCCATAGAGACTGGTGATGCATTTCTTTCTAACTTGAAATTGGAGATTGTGCTCCTCATCAATTTTGACCTCAAATAAATCTAATATGTAATAAAGAAAGGCCACACGGTTATACTTTCTGATTTACTAGGACCTCAAGCATATGAAGTGCATCTAGGATTACAAAAACTGCAGTAATCAAATACTGTGCATATTAATCTATTTGAAGTACCTTTAAAGGAAAACGTGACCGAAATCTTGCAAAACTAGGGCTATAAAAGGCCCACGACCCCTCTATAGAGGGTGCACTATCTATGGAGGGAAACTCCCTCCCCACAGGCTACAACCCATGGGGAGGGTACTAATGCAGGGGCATCCAGAAGTATTCAGAAAATTGAGGCAATTGATAGTGAAGTTTAGTTTAGCCATCAACATGTCTAGCTCAGTACGTTGATGAACAAAGGTTGTCAATTAAAGGGTTTGTCGCTGAGGATACCTAGTTTAACCATGTTAAGTTTCAGAGATCCACATGACAGTTGTTTAGTTGTTCTAGTTGGTGTTCCTGAGGGAAGATGATGTGATTCCAGTACATGGAGTTGTTGCGGACGTTTCTGTGGTGATTTGTGAGGCTTGTGGATGTTTCTAGATCATGTGTTGTTGGTCCACATTGATCTGTGTGCCTGTGATTGGTGATTTTTCTTTTGAGAGTTTATGTTTTCCATGTTCTTGGCCGATAGGGCATTGTGGCATGTTGTGGATCTTCGAGGAATAATTTGGAAGTTGTTTTCATGATTGAGGATGTTGTTTTGGGTCCTAGATTTGTTGTGGCTGACATTGGTTGATTCACATTGTAATTTGTTATTGTTTGGGGCTGACCTATCTTAGTTGGCATGTTATATTTCTAGCCATTGTAATTGGGTCGACATGTTAAGAGATAAATGATTTGCAGATGATATTAATAGAGGAGAGAGGATTTATTACAATGGGAGGGAGGAAGGTAGATCGACAAGGTGATCGAGAATATGAATAATGAAGCACGGTGATGAAGTATTCTGATCCAGAAGGATCACAAAGCAGGGAGAGTGTGGAGCAGAAGAAATAGTCATTGGAAAATTGTTATTATATGAGTTATTTGCAACTCCTGGGTTGTGGCCTAGAATCTGTGAAGCCCGAGAGGCTTATGTAAAAAAAATTTGAGATTTAATATAATGTGGATGAGCTTTAAAGGTTGGGTTTGTCCCTGTTAGGGTTTTTCTAGGAAAAATCTTGTGTGTGGTGTTTATGAATGTCTTTGATCTTTCTATGGATTAGCTATTAATTTCCATTGTGCATCTGTGTGTTCATGGAATTAGTAATTTGGCCTGCAAGGCTGGACTGTCCTTAATTGGATTCTCCTACCTTGACTACATCAAATGGTATTAGAGCTAGTTTCGATTATGTTAGTTGGTTGTGAATTTTTTGGGAAAGAAGACAGTGTTGAAAGAAGTGTGAAACCCTAGAAGTAATAAGTGTCATCATAGAAGAAAGATCGAGGCAAGAAAGATTCAGGTAAGTATTTGAATTTGGTTGTTTATCTGATTTGTTTCAATGGGGAAGATATGGAAGAGGATGAAGAAGGAAAATGAAACCCTAATGTGCGAAAGGGATACTTTGGAGGAAGAATTATGCAAAATCAAGAAGTGTAATTCAAAATTGATGGAGAAGATAAAAGAACTAGGAGGAGACAAGTATGATGCTCTTGAAGAAGAACTGAAAGATGTCAAAAGGAGAAATGAAGAACTAGAAGCAAAGTTGGATATGTTTGAAGATCTTGAAAAGGAATTTACATAAGGGTTCAAGTTGTTTAAGAAGGTGGAAAAGAGGAACATAGATCTAGAGGAAAATTTGAAAGAGCTGAACAAGGAGAATAGTTTGCAGAAGAAGGAGATATTTGGTTTGAAGAAACATGTTGATCAGTTGGAGTAGTCACCTACAACATGCTAGACGGAAAATGAGAATCTAAGATCTAAGCTCGAACTTGGTTATGTTTCTTGTGATACTAAGATTTGTGTGATGTTGCAGAAGTTTCTTTAGAAGGTGAAGTTGAAGATAATTATTTAATGAAGCCTATAATTGTTGGTGATGGTATTGGTTTCAAAATCATGCAGAGAATGGGATATGAAGGAAAAGGATTGGGAAACCATCAACAAGGAATTACAGTGCCTATTGAACCAATAATGAGATCTAAAAGTGAATACCTTTCATATGACAGAGATAAGAATGTTATTGCAAGTTTGAATCAGGGAAGAAAAGGTATGTATTGTTCACATTGTAATAGGCATGGACATGAAAAGGAATTGTGTTGGGATCTATATCCTTGTAAGTTATGTGGATTAAGGAATCATTCTAAAAAGATGTGTTGGGATAAGATGAGAAGGAGAAAGCCTATGACAGATTGTAAGCAGATGAATTATGGATGGATTGATGGAGAAAAATGGAAACATGTTACTTATATGCTTAGAAGATTGTACAGATGGAAGAACTCATATGTTCGAGGAAAAGAGGGATCTAGATGCAGAGAAAGAAAACCTTATGCAGAGCATAGAAGAATTTGGAGGAAGAAAGAATCAAGTGTTGAGTGTCATCAAGAACCTAATGAAGAGAAGCAGTAAAAGATGCAGAGATAGTTTGTGCAAATGAAGAAGAGCCTGAATTAGTTTATGTAGAGGAAGGGGAACCTTTGGAGGAATCAGATTTCATAGAACCGAAAGAGGGTGAAGCATTGATCTTAAGGAGAAATTTTATGTACCAGAGTGAAGTAAATGTGAATGAGGAAATAGAAGAAGACAATGATCTTGAGGAAACTTGCAAAGAAGGCTTGCTCAAACCATCAACCAGTGAGGCAGTACAAGGCTTGCAAGTAGATCATCAAACCTTGACAATGACAAGATGAAGAAATGGAGGCAACTTGCAGGGTGGGATTGCTCAAATCGCCGACTAGTGAGGCAGTGCAAGGCCTGCAAGTAGAACGCTGAACCAATTAAAAGAACTTGAGGCAGTTTTGAAGGGTGGACTTGAACAGAAAGCTGACCTTGAGGCAGTTGCAAGTACCTGTGGATAGATCGCCAAACCAATTTAAGGATAAAATATTGGATTTGATATAGTATAGACCAAAGTGACGAGGCTCACTTTTCAAATAACCTCGAGAGTCTAATGAAGGGGCATCTAGAAGTATTCAAAAAATTGAAGCAGTTGGTAGTGAAGTTCAGTTTAGCCATCAATAAGGCTAGCTGAGTACGTTGATGAAAAAAGGTTGTGGATTAAAGGATTTGTCGTTGAGGATACCTAGTTTAACCATGTTAAGTTTTAGAGATCTGCATGAAGGATCGATCGAGTTGTGAAGATCTGTGTGTTGACAGTTGTAACTTAGTTGTTCTAGTTGGTGTTCTTGAGGGAAGATGATGTGATTTAAATATGTGGAGTTGTTTTGGATGTTTCTATGCTGATTCATGAGGCTTGTGGATGTTTCCAGATCTTGTCTTGTTGGTCCACATTGATCTGTGTTCCCGTGATTGGTGATTTTTCTTTTGAGAATTTATGTTTTCCATGTTCTTGGCCGACAAGGCATTGTGGCGTGTTGTGGATCTTCGAGGAATGATTTGGAAGGTGTTTTCATGATCGAGGATGTTGTTTTGGGTCTTGGATTTGTTGTGGATGACCTTGGTTGATTCGCATTATAAGTTGTTATTGTTTTGGGTTGACCTATCTGAGTTGGCATGTTATATTTCTAGCCATTGTAATTGGGCTGACATGTTAAGAGTTAAATGATTTGCAGATGATATAAATAGAGGAGAGAGGATTTGTTACAATGGGAGGGAGGAAGGTAGATCAACAAGGTGCTCAAAAATATGAATTATGAAGCATGATGATGAATTATTCTGATCTAGAAGGATCACAAAGCAGGGCAAGTGTGGAGTAGAAGAAACAATCATTGGAAAATTGTAATTATATGAGTTATTTGCAACTCCTAGGATATGGCCTAGAATCTGTGAAGCCTAAGATGCATATGTAATTGTGTTTTGAGATTTAATATAATGTGGATGAGCTTTGAAGGCTGGGTTTTTCCCTGTTAGGGTTTTTCCAGGATAAATCTTGTGTCTGGTGTTCATGAATGTCTTTATCTTTATGTGGATTAGCTGTTAATTTTCGTTGTACATATGTGTGATCATGGAATTAGTAATTTAGGCTGCAAGGCTAGACTGTCTTTTTTTGGATCCTCCTACCTTGACTGCATCAAATGGTATCAGATCTAGTTTCAAGTTTGTTAGCTGGTTTTGAATTTGTTGGGAAAGAAGACAGTGTTGAAAGAAGTGGGAAACCCTAGAAGTAATAAGTGTCATCATAGAAGAAATATCGAGAAAAGAAAGATTCGAGTAAGCATCTGAATTTGGTTGTTTATCTAATTTTTTTTAGTGGGGAAGATTGGGAAGAGGATGAAGAAGGAAAATGAAACCCTAATGTGCAAAAGGGATACTTTGGAGGAAGAATTGTGTGAAATCAAGAAGTGTAATTCAAAATTTATAGAGAAGATAAAAGAACTAGGAGGAGACAAGTATGATGCTCTTGAAGAAGAACTGAAAGATGTTAGAAGGAGAAATGAAGAACTAGAAGCAAAGCTGGATATGTTTGAAGATCTTTAAAAGGAATTTATAGAAGGTTTCAAGTTGTTTAAGAAGGTGGAAAAGAGGAATAGAGATCTGGAGGAAAGTTTGAAAGAGTTGAACAAGGAGAACAGTTTGCAGAAGAAGGAGATATTTGGTTTGAAGAAACATGTTGATCAGTTGGAGCAGTCACTTACAATATGCTGGAGGGAAAATGCGAATCTGAGATCTACGACTAAACTTTGTGATGTTTCTTGTGATACTAATGATTTGTGTGATGTTGCAGAAGTTTATTTAGAAGGTGAAGTTGACGATAACAATGTAATGAAGCCTATAATTGTTGGTGATGGTATTGGTTTCAAAATCATGTAGAGAATGGTATATGAAGGGAAATGATTGGGAAATCATTAGAAAGGAATTACAAAGCCTGTTGAACCAATAATGAGATCCAAAAGTGGAGGACTTCGATATGACAGAGGTAAGAATGTTATTGCAATTTTGAATCAGGGAAGAAAAAGTATGTATTGTTCACATTGTAATAGGCATGGACATGAAAAGGTATTGTGTTGGGATCTATATCCTTGTAAGTTATGTGGATTAAGGAATCATTCTAAAAAGATGTGTTGGGATAAGATGAGAAGGAGAAAGTCTATGATAGATTGTAAGCACATGAATTATGGATGGATTGATGGAGAAAAATGGAATCATGTTACTTGTATGCTTAGAAGATCATACAGATGGAAGAACTCATATGTTGGAGGAAAAGAGGGATCAAGATGCAGAGAAAGAAGACCTTATGCAGAGCATAGAAGAATTTGGAGGAAGAAAGAATCAAGTTTTGAGTGTCATCAAGAACCTAATGAAAGAGAAGCAGTAAAAGATGCAGAGATAGTTTGTGTAGATGAAGAAGAGCCTGAATTAGTTTATGTAGAGGAAGGGGAACCTTTGGAGGAATTAGATTTCATAGATCTGAAAGAGGGTGAAGCATTGATATTAAGGAGAAGTTTTATGTACCAAAGTGAAGTAAATGTGAATGAGGAAATAGAAGAAGACAATGATCTTGAGGCAACTTGCAGAGAAGGCTTGCTCAGACCGCCAACCAATGAGGCAGTGTAAGGCTTGCAAGTAGATCTCCAAACCTTGACCATGACAAGATGAAGAACTTGAGGCAACTTGTAGGGTGGGCTTGCTCAGATCACCGACTAGTAAGGCAATGCAAGGCCTGCAAGTAGAACATTGAACCAATTACAACTCGAGATAGTTTTGCAAGGTGGACTTGAACAGAACGTTGACCTTGGGGCAGTTGCAAGTACCTATGGATAGATCGCCGAACCAATTTAAGGAGACAATATTGGATTTGATATCGTATAGACCAAAGTGAAGAGGCTCACTTTTCAAATAAGCCTAAGAGTCTGATGAAGGGGCATCCAGAAGTATTCAAAAAATTGAGGTAGTTGACAGTGAAATTCAGTTTAGCCATCAGCATGGCTAGCTCAGTATTTTGATGAACAAAGGTTGTGGATTAAAGGATTTGTCGTTGAGGATACCTAGTTTAACCATGTTAAGTTTTAGAGATCCGCATGAAGGATCGATTGAGTTGTGAAGATTTGTGTGCTGACAGTTGTTCAGTTATTCTAGTTGGTGTTCCTGAGGGAAGATGATGTGATTCTAGTATGTGGAGTTGTTGTATACATTTCAGTGGTGATTTGTGAGGCTTGTGGATGTTTCTAGATCATGTTTTTTTGGTCCACATTGATCTGTGTGCCCGCGATTGGTGATTTTTCTTTTGAGAGTTTATTTTTTCCATGTTCTTGGCCAACAAGGCATTGTGGCATGTTGTGGATCTTTGAGGAATAATTTGGAAGGTGTTTTCATGATTGAGGATGTTGTTTTGGGTCCTAGATTTTTTATGGTGGACCTTGTTTGATTCACATTGTAAGTTGTTATTGTTTAGGGCCGACCTATCTAAGTTGGCACGTTATATTTCTAGTCGTTGTAATTGGGCTAACATGTTAAGAGTTAAATTATTTGCAGATGATATAAATAGAGGAGAGAGGATTTGTTATGATGGGAGGGAGGAAGGTAGATTGACAAGGTGTTGGAGAATACGAAGTATGAAGCATGGTGATGAAGTATTCAAATTCGGAAGGATCGCAAAGCAAGGCGAGTGTGGAGCAGAAGAAACAGTCATTGGAAAATTGTTATTATATGAGTTATTTGCAACTCCTGAGCTATGGCCTAGAATTTGGGAAGCCTGAGAGGCATATGTAATTGTGTTTTGATATTTAATATAATGAGGATGAGCTTTGAAGGTTGGATTTTTCCCTATTAGGGTTTTCCTAGGATAAATCTTGTGTTTGGTGTTCATGAATGTCTTTGATCTTTCTGTGGATTAGCTGTTAATTTATGTTGTGCATTTGTGTGATCATGGAATTAGTAATTTAGGCTACAAGGTTAGACTATCCTTAATTGGATCCTCCTACCTTGACTGCATCAAGTGTTGCCTCCATAGCGTAGCCACCTCATAGGGGGTGTACGGCCAGGGGATTTAAGCCTTCACCATATTTAGCCATGGATTAGGATTAAACCACTCTGCAAAAGATTCCTAAACTCACAACATACCCAAAGGATGGAAAAAAGTATTATATGCTAAAGACATGCAATTGACCATCAAAATAGAGTGAGACTAATAAAATAAGAGAACTCATGAAAGAGAGTAAGAAGGTTACCAAAAAAAGGTGGACTACTTTTATTTAGAATTCAGACAGCTAAAACTAGGCTTCTTCAAAAATGAGAGAGAATAAATCCAAATAGGGAGTGACCTTTGAATACATGTTGAGGGTCTAGAATCTCTTGAATGATAAACCAAATGCAAGAGTGAACCAAATAAAATCAAATTGACAAATAAAATTTTTACTGTATCAATTTACTAAATCAGGGAAAATTTCCATGAACGACCATCAAATCATAAAATACAATAGAACAATGCACTTTATTTTCAAAGAATAT
>VDFB02390252.1:0-26085 GCA_007258455.2 Sequoia sempervirens | reverse complement strand
ATATATATATATGTATTTAATATATTATTATTGTTTGATTGTTAACTCATTTGAATACATTCATATATCAAATGTATACACACTTGATTGACTTGGGATATAAATATATATATTAGTATATATACATATACATAAATATATGGGAGATAGTGTTAATACTATTTATCAGTACACACACACATGTATAAATACATATATAATTGTATATATTTATAATCATATGATGAATGGAGGTGGAGGTTGATATATGCATATTGACCTACTTAAAATATGTACTCATAACTATTTTGAACGATAATGGATGGTGTATATGTATATTAGTATAAATATACCTATACATGTATATATGTATGTGATACATGAATATATGTATAAGTACATTTATAAACACATATTTATATATATGCTTGGAGATCATTAGCATATGAAATGTGTGAGGCCGATTTGTCTAAATGGGCATAGGCTGATTATATATATAACTTATGCAAGGCCGAGTGAAACATAGTATAGCCTTATAAGCATGATGAACCACATTTATTAGCGTTATATACACAAGTGATAATATCCAAACTCCATGGCTTATATAGCTACACATAAATAGATGAGAACTAAGTGTTTAAGCCAAATAAAAGATATGGTATTTATGTTGTAAAGTAAAAGAGGTGCCACTCTAGATATGTGTATACCATACATAAAGCAATAGACCAAGTCAACAATAAAAGAGGCATGCGAGAATGAATGTTATTATGCTAACATGTGTAATGAAGCAAATATCAATCAAAGAAGCCTGTAGACTAATTCTAGGTTGCACCACCATATAATAGTCTCAACACAGTAAGAATGGAAGTTGAATTGTATAGATGTTGCCTAATAAAGATGTGACTGTATTCTTCAGCTGAATAGTTCTCTTGATGTCAAGCAAAAAGAGAGTTTGTGAACTACAAACTAAGCACAACCATTAAGTCGATGATGAGAATAAGTCGACGTCTTAGTGAACCATGGACTTGGTCAAAAATTTTTCCATGAATTGTTGCCTGAATTAAATAGTTGTTAAAATATGGAAACAAATCAATGACTTTTTCTAAATCAATTTAAATGTGTGAATCAATACTCAAAAAGACTTAGTTGATAATTTAATTGATGGCACACTCTTGTTGTTGACTATTTCTCTTGAGGATGAAACCATGCCACCTTTGTATCCTTTAAACTTTAGTATTCTACTTTAAGTTGCCAGTAGAATTCTATCACATGGAGAGTTGATTTGGTCTCCAATTACTGTCAAATGTGAGGGTCGATATGTTGATGTTTGAGTAGAGTCTATGCTTACATATTAACCACCTTTCTAGTTGAGTTGCTATGCATGCTTGTTACTGTAGAAATAATGCCTAAACTATAGGCAGTGTTGTTTCTAGCTTGTTGTATAAATAGCAGCATGAGTTCATTTGTTTGGACACATCATTATTCTTCCTCTATGCATTCTTGAGCAAGTTTCTGCATTCCATTTTTATCTGCATAATCTGCCAAATTCAGTGAGAGAGCTTTGTGCATTAGAGAGAGAGTTATTACTATTTCAGAGAAGTATTTGTGAGATAATGGTTGTTGAGCCTTGTTGGAGGATCGATATTAGGCTAGTTGTTTTTCAAAAAGTGTTGTGTTTACAGTCAGTCGATTGGAAAGCTTATCACAGGCATGAGGATTTTCTTCCCTTGTTTGCATTAGTATTGAATGATTTGCATCATGACTATTTAAATTGGTTATTATGGTTACTTACAATTAGGGAAAAGTAATGCTTGCTTTGAAAGAAAAGTAGAAGGTGTTTACTCTATTTGTGAATTGCTTGTAAATACTCCATAATAGGAGGATTATGTTTATCATAAGTATTACATACTAGACATGAATATACATGGAATGCATAAGGATTATTCATAGCTTTAACCCCTTTAGACAAAGAGGTGATACTCTTGAACGAAATCATCTATTGTTATGACAACTCTTCGATTGAGGCCATGCTTTGTGTTTGTATTTACTTCATGATAGGATGGATGCTTGTCATATTAATATTATACTAGATATGATTAGACATGGGTAAGAGAGAATGTTTGACATAGCTATTGTTGTTATACTAGATATGACTAAATGTAGACAAGCTGAAGGAACACTCATAGCTAGATATTTAATTATGCTAGATGGATAGTAAGTTATGCCTGGGATTGTTATCCAGTGAAGGGAGGGAACTAGTAGGTTACTCCTGGGAATGTTGTCCAATGAAGGGAGGGAACTAGTACTTTGTTTTATGAGTTATGTTTCCTTAGGTTGCATTAAAGAGATAGGTTATCCTAGGGAGTAGCTTTCTTGTGGAGATGGATTGCCTAAGCATAGATATAATGGCCTTAAGTCAAAAAAAGCTTGCTATAGTATAAGTGAATGGTATACCTTCACTCAAAGTATTGAGTGAGAAAACTTTGTACAAAGTAGTGTGATTTTCCGAATACTCCACTGGAGATAGTGTGAATGCTGAGACTCCACTGTCAGTTCACCGTGTCCATTTAAATGCATGAGGGCTACCTAGTGTAGGTTATAAATCCTAGTCATGTAGGTCACAACACTAATCTCATAATGGTATGTCATACAGGGTTACCCAATCAATACCTTCGTTGAAGGGTAGGGCCATCTATCATTGATAGATGTGCGGGGAACCGCATATGAGTCCATGGTTGATAGAAAAATAGTTGAGTGATGCTTCTCCTCCTCAGCAGGTGATAGAAGACCAAGGTTTTGACAGACGAATTCCTGGACCATCTATATCTTATGATAAGAAGCTCGGTGGAGTTGTGTTTGTAATTGTGTACATTCTTTAAATATTGTAATTCATGAAATTATTATATTGGAAAGAAATCCTTATTGAATGTTGTATGACACCTTTGTTCAATATGATATATATGTTTTGGAAGAGTTCTATACTTACATTGGTTTGCAATGAAAAATTGGAATTTGAGTTTGGAGTCATCGAAAAAGTAACCCTTCTACTTTTTTTGACTTGTTTGGGCCCTCCTTGCAATTTTGGCTTAATGTTGCCTTGATTTAGTGTTGCAATGTGGATCACACATTCAAATTAGGTCTTGGGCCCTTGTGAACTAATGGGATTTTAATGGTGTCTTGCAAAAGTGTTGTGAAGTAACACACTTCCACACTTTTAGGGTTTTATCAAATAAGCTAAGCATTTTAATCATAATCAGCTTTAATCTTGCCTTATTTGGAGTGTTGTAAAGTGTTGTTACACACTTTCACATTCCTCTAGGCTTGTCATTAATAATTGGGCTTTCTTATGCTTTAATTGGCCCTATTTTGCATCCACAAGCCTCATTTATTGCATCTTTTCAACGATAATCTTGACACCAATAATTGAACAATCATAATTCAGGTGTTCTTGGCTCATTTGGCCTAGATTTAGTGTTTAAGACTCATTTTCCAGCTTGGGTGAATGAGTCCCACCTAGACCTTCTTTTTGGCCCCAATGTAGGTTTCACATATTTCTAGGAATTTTTCATTTTTTGGTCCCATACATTATGCGTGATGGGACATTCGCCACCTTGGGCGAATGAGTCTCGTGTGACCAAAATTCAAATTTTTGATGAGATTTTATTCTCCTAGATCTAATGTCAGCTTGTAGTGTTGTAATTTTGGGAATTCTTGCATAGTTGAGTATAAATACAAGGTTCTTTCACTCATATTCTCACCTAGAATATTTTACAAGCATTCAAGAGTTCTCAAGAGAATTTAAGCATTCACAAGATCATTCAAGGAATTTCAAGGGAAAATTATCAAGTATTCAAGAGCATTATTCAAGTACCAATCATCATGTCAAAGATTGCATTCTTCATGTTTGTTATTGTGCTAACATTTGTGATGTCGAGTTCATGATCCAAGCAAGTGTTCTAAGCAAGATCCATCTCCTTCAAGCTAGAGTCAAGAACCACATCCATTGCAACCATTTCAAGCATCATTGCAACACCTTATTTCTAGGGTTTGGTGAGTTGCAACATTATCTTTTTTTCATTCATCATTCTCCTTTTATATTTGCTTTCATTTCAAGGTCTAATTACCAACAAGGGGTTTGACCAAGGAAAACCCCTATTCACTAACCCCCACAACATTTTCCCCTCTTCTTGTGCGTGATTTATAGGGCTAGGTTGTAGATTTACCAAGAAGACAAGTTGGAGAAATTTTTTGAAGTCCTCAAAATCCCTAAAGTTGTCATCAAGCATTGGAAAAGCTTGGAGAAGGTCTACAGGTGGCATTTTGCAGTTTTGAATCCATAAACCAGTCAAAAAGAGCAAAGTAGACTAAGAACAATAGAATCTAGTTCAGAATTTCTAGAAAAGTAGAAGTGGACTGATTCACCACTATTGGTGAATGAGTCCCATTGTACAGGCCTGAAATAGATTTTTATAGATCTAGATACCCTTTTGGCTGAAATCTATTCCTGCACATTTTCCCAAAAACTAGACTGATTCACCTAGCTTGGTGATGAGTCCTAGTCAGCATCAATAGCATATTTTTTAGTGATCTAGACCTCCATTCTACCTTCTTCAGTCTTCCAAGTGCACACTTTTAGTTTCATAGCTTTTTGTTACATTTTATTTATCTTTCTAGGTCATCTTGCATATCACACTATGTTTTCCAATTCATTGTCTTTTCCAAGTTCACACTTGGTGGTGAACCCATCATCAGCTATCATTCAATCTCTAGGACAACCCTATTGCAAGATTTTAATCTCCTTTGTATTGAGATCTCTAGGGTTATCCTTGAGTGGAATCTCTTTGAAAGTGGGTGTGAATCCATCATCAACATCACAAATAAAAAACAAAAACAATCCATTTTAAGAGGTTCCATTTTGGTCAACCTACATTTAGGACATCATTGTTTTGATTTGGAGTGCATTTACATCCTTGATTTATCTTGCATTAACATTGCATTAGGTTTTGCATTGATTAATTTGTATTCTAGGGTTTCAAAATTTGCATTAGTGGAAGCTCATATAGCTTGCATTATTGCATCTAATTTCATAAAAAAATAGTAAAATTTTGCATTTGCATCTTAGATTTGCATCAGAAAACATAAAAAGCATAAAATTCAATTCAAAAATTTATAAATTTTTCAAAAAAATTAGTACTTGGACTCATTCACCATCTTGGGTGAATCAATTCCTCTACATATTTTTCACTGCATTTTCTGGCATTTATGTAGTTTAATTTCTAAGTTTTTGTTTGTTGTTTTTACATTTTTGTTTCACTTTCCAAAATTTCAGTTATAAGCATTTCATTGTTCTTAGATTACATTGCATTTGCATTCACCCCACATTTAGTAGCCTTTGCATGAGTGTTTGGTGTCCTATTGCTAATACCATAGTGAGAAGAAGTTTGAGACTCGTGTCATCCCGCGATAGCACAATCGTTGTGGATCTTGGGTTATCTAGAGATTGTACTCCTAGCATTGACACTAGTGCACTAGGCATGGATAACAACCTTACCAACTCCTTGCCTTCAAGTAGCATGCACATTGAACCAAGGAATGAAAAAATCCTACAAGTAAACATAATTAAAATTCATGAGGACCTAGAAAACTTACAACATCAAATAAGCCTTGAAAAAATTTCAACCATTGCAATTCCTACCATAGAAAATGTTGACGCCAAAAATTGACGAGGTAACAGTGCCTTGTGGGAAACTTAGTTCAAGGGGGACCCCTTTGCACCAAACTGAGTGACCTCTGGGTTTTAAAGAAGCCGGCTTCTTCTATAATGGGTTTGGAAAAGGGAAAAGGAAATGAATACAATTAAGGAAAGGCTAATCTAAGGTGATGCGCCAAATATGCTGATGGGCACGATAAATCATAGATTTAAGGGCCTGAATGGTGTTATCACATTCCAAAATGTCGGAGACTTAAAAGTATAGCATAAACAATTCATTCATTGACATAAAATATTATCGCATACATCCTTACCACTAAGAAGAGTCATTTAGACATGATTTAGATAAGCAAGCTTGCATACAATATATAGAAGTCCTGTCAAATAAAATGCTTAAGACAATAAAAGCACAGTTTATAGTTTAATCAATACATGAAAAATAGAAAGGCCAAACAATTGGCACAGTCTGAAAGTTTCTTGCAAATGACATAACAACTCTCAAGTGGAACCAAGCAATGCCTCCACGGCCCGCATATCAAAACTATCAAGGTGGGCGCCCTGCCTATTAGCAAAATCAATATCAGAATGCGCCCCGCACTAATTCACCCGCGGCGGCTACAAACCAAATGGTTCCGGTGCCTACGCCGCTGGCAGGTACTTCACCAAACTCAAGTAGAGAACTAACCGCGGGACAAAACAATCTTATTGATGACATCAATCCATGGTGCTTCCCTTGCAATGATGCGCATATGCCCCGAAATTGTCTGCGCGGCAACTTACAACAAAAGGTAGCAGAGCAACGTAGTCAAGGTACTGCGACAGAAAGCGGAGAATACATATATGCCTCGGCAATGGAGAATGCGGTCCTAACCGCGCAAATGCAAGGAATGTCCTTAGAGCAAGAGTTCGATATTGTTCCTGATCATGCACTCTTCTCATGGATGGAAGATGAGGAAATGGTGTTTGCAAATGACACGTCCACAGCCGAAACGCCGCAGGTACAGTCTGACTATAACACACGATCAAAGAGGAGATTCACCGGTGAGCCTGTTGTTTCACTTTCAGACAACCCGCAATGCAAAGGCATGTCCGATCAAATTCCCGGTGCTTCGACCGTCTCTTCGCCTTCTCAACCACGGAGGGAGATTATTATAACAAAAGCAAAGGAGCAGAAATCTCCGAGCTCGTCACCCTTTAATGTGGTGGAGCAATTGAAGAAATCATCTGCTAATGTGTCTTTATGGGACATTCTAGCTATCCCAGAATAGAAAACTATGCTACAGAAGGCGCTTCAACAAGAGATCAGCTTAGTACCAATAGAGCCTTCTGCTAGTACCGAGGTAGTTTATCAAATGCCACCGGCTAAGGTTCTTGCACACAAAGCGAAGGAATCCCATACGGAAGGCGGAGGTAGTCCAAAACCTCAACCCTTCTTCTTGACCCTCATTGTAGGGGAAAAGCTATTACACAATGTTATGATTGATTCTGGCGCTAGTACAACGGTTATGCCAAAACTGATAGCCGAAGCCTTGGGACTCAGCTATGAACCTATGAAGAAAGGGGTGATGCAGCTGGATGGAAATAAAGTTGATACTGTGGGTGTCATCAAAGTGCTTCCGTTAACTCTATTTGCCTGCCCAAGTATCACGGTCCTGCAAGATATAGTGATCATAAATGTTCCCCCTATGTTCGGTCTCTGTCTATCCTGAGAATTTACTTCAAAAGTGGGTGGATATTTGTCTTTAGATTGGTCACATCTAATACTTAGGATCAAACATGGTGCAAAAATGAAGATAGAATCGGAGGCTCTACATTCCGAACACGTGGTGGATGAGGCCCTGATCAATTTTGAGGCCGCACATACCTCCATCACCAAGCAGGACATGTACAATGTCGAACTGCTAGAAGAGGAGAAGGTGAGCGGAGACAAAAATGATAAGGAAGATGCTCTGTTAAGTGAACACATAAATAATGATCCTTTTGGGAATTATCATGCTACGGGATTAGGCACATATGTAATTTATGATGAAGACCAGGTTCTTTCGAAGGTTGCCAAAGAATCCTACGATGACGTAGCAAATGAGCTGTGGACATTGTATTTTGATGGAGCAAGGAGCAAAGTTGGAGCTAGAGCAGGGGTATGTCTAATATCCCCACAGAATGAAAAGTTGTTGAGGTCTTTCCGTTTCTAATTCGCCTGTTCAAACAATGAGGCTGAATATGAAGGGTTAGTCCAAGGCCTAAGCCTAGCGGAACAAATGGGTATCAAGCAATTGATTGTGTTCGGAGATTCCGAACTAATAGTTAATCAGGTCTGAGGAATCTCTGCAGCAAAGAATATCCACATGAGATCATATCGGCATCGAATCTGGGGCCTAATGGAAAGTTTTGAAGCTTTCAACATCCTGACCATTCCCCGAACGCAGAATGGCGATGCGGATCGCATGGCGGTGATTGGTGCTTAGTTTGACCCTGTTTCCAACTTGCTTCGGAACAAATATTCAGTGTGAGTGCTTGTTCGACTAGAAATCCCCGACAATGATAAGAGTTGGCAGGTCTTTGAGAGCAATGAGCACATCGCCTCGTTTATCCAACATTATGGGGAATTTGCTGATAAACTTCAACCAAAGATTGCCGAGGCCTACGAAAGACAAATTATGCAGCTCAAGTCAAACAAACTTCCGAAAGGGTTAGTTACTCTTGAGAATTTTTTTGATTGTAATGATGCCCGAAATGATAAGCGAAAATTTGTGGTAGACAAAAGTGATTATGAAAACCTTCAGGTCTCCAATGACAGGAACCTTCGGGTCAGAAAAGATGTCCCACAGCGAGATAGAGAAAGGCTTATCAGTTTCTGTGGAAAATATGGAGTAGTGGCCTGGTCCTACGATGATCTGGAGGGTTATGATCCTAGCATCATTCAACATACTATTGAGCTAACGGAAGGTGCGAAACCAGTCTGACAGAAATAGAGGCCAGTTAACCCTAAAGTTGAAGCCCTAATGGCACAAGAGCTGACCAAACTTATTAAGTCACGTATTGTCTTCCCAATCAAACATAGTACTTGGGCGTCAAACCTGGTACCAGTTAGAAAGAAGAATGGTGATATCTGCTTATGCGTAGACTTCCGAGATCTGAACAGAGCATCCCTAAAAGACCACTATCCATTGCCTTCTATGGAAACGATCCTCCAGACTGTAGCAGGATCAGAAATGTTCTCTCTGCTGGATGGCTTCTCTGGCTATAACCAGATTCGAGTGAAAGAAGAAGATCAACACAAGACTACGTTCACCACCAAGTGGGGAACATTTGCATATGCTAAAATGCCTTTTGGTTTATCCAATGCAGAGGCAACTTTCCAACGGGCTATGGACATCGCATTCAGCGAACTGATCAATAAGTTTATCCTAATCTATTTGGATGACCTTACTGTGTTCTCTAAATCTAAAGATGATCATTTTGATCATTTGGAATTAGTTTTTCAAAAGTGCCAGGAATTTGGGGTTTCCCTAAATCCAAAGAAATGTGTATTCGGAGTACCCCAGGGCAAGCTGTTAGGGCATGTTGTGTCTAAGGAAGGTATTTCAATTGACCCCGAACGAGTAAGGGCTATAAAGGAACTTCCCCTTCCGGTAAATAAGAAAGGTGTCCAGTCTTTTCTCGGTAAGGTAAATTTCGTTAGCAAATTTATTTCCGATTTTGCGGGATTGATTAGGCCGATTACCCTAATGCTAAAAAAGGATCAAGCTTTCAAGTAGACAACAGAAGCTTGGGAGGCATTTGAAAAGGTCAAAGAAGTGATCTCCACAGCCCCGGTGTTGATTAATCCAGACCAATGCAAAGATTTTATAATGTATGCCTTCAGTAGCAAGTCCAGTATCACTACTGTTCTGATTCAAACAGATAGAGAAGGAAAGGGGAACATCCAGTTGCGTTCTATTCCCGAACCCTAAAGCAATATGAGGCGAATTATAACTTCGTCAAAAGACAGACCTTCGCAATAGTAAAGAGACTTAAAAAGTTCCGCCATCTAATTTTCTGTAACAAAGTTCTAGTATATGTCACACATTCTCGTGTGCGGGAATACATCATGGAAGGAGAGATCACAGAAAAAAGGGCTAATTGGATTACCAAGATCCTGGAGTATGACATCGAGGTTAGGCCTACCAAGACTGTCAAAGGCAGAGGACTGTGTGAGTATATGGCACAGAACAAGGAGGTACCTGCCAAAGAGGAACAGCCAGAGCTCGTCTTGATAAATGGATCTGGATCGGGAGATGATTGGCTGACAGATAGAATGAACTTCATGCAAACCGGAAGGTATCTGCAAGGCCTCTCATCCCAAAAAAGAAGGTATTACCGGCTTCAGAATTGCAGATATACACTGATAGAAGGAGTTCTTTTCAAAAGAAATTTCAATGGTGTGCTCCTGCGATGCGTTACTTCAGGGGAGGCGCAGAGAATCCTCGACGCATTTCACAATAGCGACGAAGGTGGGCATTTCTCCGCTAAAACTACCGCCATGAAGGTCCTGTGAGCTGGATATTACTGGCCTGCACTTTTCAATGATTTCTACTCTCTGGTAAGGACTTGTAAAAAAGGTCAGTTCTTCTTTGACAGAAGGAAGAATTCAGCGATGCCCCTCAAACCTATTGTGGCGGATGAACCATTTGAGCAATGGGGCCTGGACTTCATCAGAATGATCAACCCAGTTTCTAGTGCTGGACATAAGTGGATTTTAACAGCTACAGACTACTTTACAAGGTGGGCGGAAGCTGTTCCCCTTAAGGGGGCAACAGAAACAGAGATTGTAGACTTCTTCGAAGCACTAGTGACAAGGTTCGGCCCTCTGAAGACAATCATTTCGGACAACGCCAGAGCATTTCTAGGTACAAAGGTATGTCACTTTGCATTAAAAAATGGCATATTCCTTAAAACATCATCAAACTATTATCCACAGGGAAATGGCCTAGCCGAGTCGACAAACAAAAGTTTAGTCCGACTCCTAAAAAAGGTTGGCTCAGAACACCAAAGGGAATGGCATAAAAATCTCTAAAAAGCGCTCTGGGCCAACCGCATAACTCCTAAGCAAGTCCTCAAGACTTCGCCGTATGAGCTGGTATATGGGAAGGAGGCGCTGTTACCTATCTCTATGGAGATCCCAGCAATACAGTTATTGAAATCTCTTGAGATAGAACACAATGATGCCATGGAAGTTCGGCTCGCCGAACTACTGGAAGTACAAGAAAAAAGGGAGACTTCCCTAAAAGCAATGACAAGCCGTCAACAGGTGGTCAAACGATGGTTTGACAAGAAAGCCTCCGACCAAGGTCTAAAAGGTGGAGACTTAGTGCTAAAATATGACAGCAGGGCTGCAAAGCCAGGTCAGCACGGTAAGTTCGACAGCCTATGGGAGGGACCCTTAAAAATCATTCGGTGCATGCAACACAACTCTTTTGAGCTGGAAAATATGGAACAGGAGCCGCTAGGAATCCCGGTTAATGGAATTCATTTTAAGTTGTTCCATTAGGCATAAAGATCTACCTTGTACAGTTGTAAATAATGCTTTTGTTTCCTTTCCTTTTTTGGCCTGTTGTTTTGCTGAATTAGTTGTCCTTCTACGCATTTGCTCATTATCGTCGGCGGGAAAAACACCAGAGTTTCTTTTCACAAAATATACTCAAAAATGGAGAAATAGCATACAAAATTTGCAAACCCAGAAAATTAAACACAGAAGCAAAATGGAGCATAGATTTTCCTTAAAAAGAGAAGTATATATTTATATATATATGTTCCTGGGTTACAAAATGGCTGAGATGCCAATTTTCAAAATATACAAGTATTAGAGTATATATGTATACGATGGCCTTTTATCAGGCTTATCCGGAACAGGTGAGTTACATCATCAGGTAGAAAGGCAAGGGGGTTATCTATCTAAAGGAATGGTTGGTAGCAACTGACGCATTCACTGCAACGTCCGCTTCTTCCTCGTCCATGGGCTCCTCGGCAGCACTGGCAGCATTATTCAACGCAACCGTCGTTGGTGGTGGATACACTAGGTCCCTGAAGTCAGTATACCATTCTACGTCGTAGAAGGGTATCACGTTGTAGCTCCGGAACAGAAAGTGTAGGGCTTGAGTAACCCTTTGCTGGTGCTAGCCACGGGTCTACAGGCAGAATCCGCTGAGGAATGGCAACCAAACGACGATAGCTTCTTCTTCGATAAAGCAACGCAGGTCGTTGGCTGTTGGCAGACCTATCCTATACGCAGCATGTGTGACAACCTCGCCGAGCCCATTCAGGTACTTCTTCGAGAAGATTTCTTTGACCAGCTTCAAGATAAGTGGCCGGGGAATGCAAATGTCTAGCATAGACGCTACAAAATGTGAGCATACGTCGGTGTTCACCCTATACTTATCTTTGTATTCTACACAATCCTTGCCTAGGACCCACTTAATGGCTACCAGAACCAGCGAGTGCTTATTTTTCATCATCCTTTTGAGCCTTCTAGTAGAGATCTCACCTAAAAATGCTGTCTGTGATTTGAACGAGGTTAGGCGAATTGGGGTATCCATTCTCCTAACACTATCTCTAAATTTGCTAAGATAATTCCAAATCTGCTCACCACCTAACCTATGAAAAGACTCGCTTAGCAATCTGCTACTGACCTATCACTTCTTAAACACTAAGTATGTTTGCTTGCCATCTACTGGCCTATTTATAGAAGAATTGACAAAACCTATGCCAATTCGCCTCAAAGAAACATGATGTATGCTACTGCCATCTCGAAAGTCGAGTCTAGGTTCATTCACATTTTGGGTCGGTACATGCATGATAGCACGGCTCAAGGCATGCTTAATTAAATGTAGTTGATTAATTAGCTTTAAAAAAGGTGGCACTTGTTGGTGAAGGGACATATGGCCGTAGGCTATTGTGTCAAATCTCAAGCGCATCCCAGAGCCCAAGGCGATACTCGTATCTTTTCAAGGCCGTGATCGTTTGCTTGGCGTAATCATTCCGGCTAGGATATTAATTACTGGTATATGCTAATGCAAGAGGAGAGGGTTAGTTGCAAGCTCAATTTCTAAGGAGATCAGGGCATATCACACGATCACCCTAGTATGATGATGAAATCCGGCCGCCTCAGAATAGCAATCAGTTCATCTTGCATGAGTTGCCAGATTAACGGTACATGCCGAATTAAATGCAAAAGGCTTACTTTCGCCTACAACCTTGGGAAAAGTTGCTATTATTGCATGAAAAGACTTAGTATTTCAAAGTCTTTTTGCAATGCAAGGAAAGTGCAAAGTGTTTTCTATCTATGTATCCAGTGCAAGCGTATTCGCAGGTCGGGAGCTTACAAGATCTGCATCAAAGGAAAATGTCAGAATCTTCAGCTCAGCCGATGCAAGAGGAGATGAGCCAGGAACTGTATATGGCTATTCGTTCTTCGGCAGAGGTATACGTATACAAGGGTGTAGCATATGCCACACTTGGTATACCCGCGAAAATGAGAAGAGCCCACACAGAGGAGCTAGAAAGGCCCAAGGAATGGAGTAACCCGAAAAAGGTTAGAGAAAAATGGGATAATATCTACGACCCAAAGCTTGCAAAGAACCCTAAATCTCTCAGAGAGGTAGCTTGTGCAAGATTATTAGCGGCAAAGGTAGACCAAGCCATGACAGGTAGAGTCTGGTTTAGCGGTCTCCCACAATACATGGTCCCGTTGGTGCACTATTGTCCGGAGGTGGTCGACGCGGCTTTTCAGCGCTATAATCTAGATACCCACTGTATTGAAGGTCGCAATTTAAGGGTTCAGATCAGCCCACAAGCCATCTGGCACATGTTATGTATCCCTGATCCAAGCAGAAGAAAGGAGGCTATCGAGCATTTCTGCCCAAGCAAGGGGGAGAAAATATGGAAGAGGATGAAAACCGGCTCCGATTTCTTGTTAGAGGAGACTAATAAGAAAGGTATCGCGTCCGCTAAGGCACCGAGTATCTCATTATCATGTAGATTATTCTACGATAATCTCCAGGACCCCATGTCCATGCTGGCATTTGTTTGTGGCCGAGACTCTGATGAAAAGATTGAGGCTTTTCAGCTAGGACCTGCGATATAGTTTTTCAAGCAGCATGAACTTTTCTGCTATGATTTTGCTAAATTCATGGTTGAAGACATGATACATCAGATGGAGAATTACCAGGAATTTTTTTTTTTTAAATTTCTTTCCTACCTGGTCCACATGTTCCTGCATCAGAATTCGAATTTCTTTGCCCGTTTTCTCCCGCTATCAATTTTTGATGAGCAGAACAAAAAAAAGCCGGTGTCTACATGGACACCTTTCCTTTCCGCAACATATGACTATTATGCCTTTGCGGACTATTTCATAGCTCCGGTTTTGAATGATTTGATCAGAGAAGGTGATATCGTCCGGCTTAACACTGAGCAAACTGGATTTCTACAAGGCTACACCCCTGCTTGTGACTGGTTCTTAGGCAAGGATTTCACAATCCTTTGAATGTGGGGCTTTATGGGTAAGCCTTTCCTGCTCCCGGCTTGCGTCACCGATAGAGTGCTTGCACTGGAGGTTTTTCGACAGGTGTGTATCATTGATTTCATGTTCTGTAGTTGCGAAAGTGTCAAAAGGAAGGGATTTTTCACTTGCCCAAAGAGTTTCAAGTTGGTAACGCTGGTTAAAAAATAATCACACAAGTTGCTAGGGGAGAAGCTGGCACATCTAGGGTTGGTACTGGTAAATGATAAGTGGGATTACAACCCTTTCAACGACCTGTCAGAGCCACACATGAAGGTTACCCATGTTCCCCGACCATACTGGGAGAAGTGGCGTAATAAGCGGACTGATAGGGATGAGGATTTTGTTGAATTAGCACAAATCCCTACACCGAATACCAGGGGCCCATGGCACAAGTTCTACTTTCCGGTAGTCGTGGCCAGGGACAACCTTCCGATAGAGCGCGACATGTATAACAAGTTGAAGGTGGGTGAGAAATGGAGTGATGAAAAAATAAAGGCTTTCGGGAAATATCGCCAGGAAATAGCATAGTTGAAGACTCCTTATAATCAGGTAAAGAACGACTAGGAATTTGATAGATGGTGGAATGAAGGTCACCCTAGCTCGATTTCTAGTGCTGACAGGAGCGAAGAAGCAGATGGATATGAGGAGCAGGAGGAAGAAACAGTGGTATCATCCTCTTCTGCGCAAGGAGGCAATATCGTCCGGCATGCCGCCTATGTGGGCACTAATGTACGCTTTAATATATCAGGAGGCTCACTTACACGCACCTGGGCCGGTAAACCGGTTAGGCTAATGCCTCAACAGGGGGATCCAATGGCTGAGGTTAGTGAGTGTCCACCTGCGAAAAGGTAGCGCACGAAAAGTGTTATTGGAGCAGTTTCACATGAATCCGCTGGAGGAGACGTGCCCGCTGCTAGTCAAATGCTAGAGTTTACGGGCGAGTCACAAACAATCCTGGAGCCACCGCCGACCAGTCAGCAGGTACATTTCGCTCCTTCCTCTCTTACATCTCATTCTTTCGTATCCGTTCCTGCTCTGTCAGCAACTCTTTCCATTGGTCTGAGCCCTCCACCCTCTGCTTCTGGTCTAGCTTATTCGGTTGGATTTGCCAAGTATTCACAGGCTCAACCGTTCATAATTACTCCTCCGAGCATGCTTACGCCTACTGCTACTGCTCAGACTTTCCTCACCTCGCTTTCGGAAAATGTTCCTCTTGTCGGCCCCCATTCTTTTTTCGCTATGTTTACTGATCCTTTTCCATTGCAACAAGCCAATACCTAGTCAGCAATTATTCTTCCCCGGCCAATGAGCCTTATGACTGAATCCCTAGTTCAGCCGCTACAAATGTCTAGCCCTGCTGATACTTCTCAGGCCAAGCTATGAAATGTGCCACACTTTTCTCCACAAACGGTCACCCTCCAAAAGAAGCAAATGCATGCGCCTATAAAAATTACCTATCCCTATGCCCTGCCTTCTGGTGTTCCTTTCGCAGGTGGGCTGGTTTCATCACCAGCTGAGTTCATAGTATAGATAGATTGTGGAAAGGAAGCGCGCGCAAATAGAATGAGGTGACGAAAGGCGAAGGATGACAATGCCCCCGTTGAGCTGAGAGTACAGGCTTCGTATGATGAGGCCCGACATGAATTAAAATTTGCAACTATGTACCCAAGGATAAACAAGCCTCAGGGAGAGATGCAACCCGAAGATTATGAGATTTATGTTGTCAGACTTGACATGAAGATAGCCCGACCACAAGATAAAGTTGAAATCATGGAGGAGACACAAGGGGTGGTCACTTCCGACTTCCTCAAAACTGGTCGCCAGTTAAAGAAGAAGGATGAGCAGCTCAGGGCAGCCAAGGAAAGGGTGAGCTTCTTGGAGACAAAAGAGAAATCCTTAGAGGCAGATATCGCCCGAATGATAGAAAGAGCGCTCACAGCAGAGAATGAGAGAGACAGGCTTTAGGGCGAAATTGCGAAAATCCAAGTTGCCGACCCAGGATTAGTAAAAGAATTGCAAAGCCAGAACCAGGCGGCCCGACAGAGCCTACAGTCAAAAGAGGAGGAGCTTGAACGCGTCCGCCTTGAGTATATTCAGGGAATGACACAAAAGGGCAAGGAGTTGGAGCGCCTACAAGAGCAATATCAGCAAAAGGTACAGGAAAAAGAGGCCAAATTCAAAACCCTGAAGACAAAGCTGGAAGAGGAGCTCCGAGAGACAAAGACAAAGCTGGAAGAAGAGTTCTGAGAGACAAAGGCCTCTCTGGAAGAGCAATCGGCTAACCACTCCCGAGCTGAGCAAACTTGGAATAAAGAAATGAGCAGCTATTCAGAGCAGTTGGCGTCTGAGAAAAAGAAAAATGTAGAATTAGCTAAGGCCCTTATTTCAAGAGAAGCAGAGACTTCTTCACTTAAATCCTCTCTGCACCCTGCCCCTGTCCAACCTGATGTCATTCCGTTGGTTAGGCAATTGTACGTTTCTCACTGGGAGAAAGTCAAGACCTTCTGCCTAACACTGCAGCCTACCCTCTGATTCATCGACAAAGCATCAAGACTCAATCAAGAAGCCCAAGACACAATGGAGCAGTTCCCGCGTTTCATCTTGAAAAAGGTTCCTGAGGTAAGGGACTTGCTCAACAAGCTATACTCCATTTCAGACGAAATCCTTGCAGAGGTGGGTATCGAAGATCGGGACATTGCTGCTCTAATTGCCAACAAATTCATTCATTGTCACTCCGCTTTCTAGCGCACCAAGGTAGCGGTGACTTTTCTAAGCAAGGTGCTTAACGACATAAAGGGAAGTTTCTTTGAGTTGGGCAAGCTGGGGTTGCCATCCCCGTTTCTCGAGGATGGCTCCATTGCCACAACTGCATAGATTGCGGAGGTTATTGAGTAGAAGGAGAACGACCCATAGGTATTCAGCGAATTCGGCAGCTCCCCAACGACGGCTGACATTGAGGCAATCATTCATCCACTCTCCCAACTGCTTTTTCATATCTAAGTAGGCACCGGCCTACTTGAGGTGCTGCCTCACAAAGAAACTATTCATCTCCGCGGGGCATAAGAGAATTTGCGTAGCATGACAAAGCCATCCGAAAGTGAATGGTCACCTTTGCAGGCTGCACTTTCCAAACTCTAACTCCATTTGCTCTATGGATGAAGGCTCTGGTCTGCAGAACCAGAGAGTTTTTGGGTTCTCCGTTCCTTATCTGAAACGCCCCTGATAGTCGCCAAAAGATGTTTAAATAAAGATTCAAACAGCTCCCTTCGGGTCCCTTTTGCAAATGTTCGTATGCCGGCCTCTGCGTCGCCAATTTTATTCAGCTTTCTGACAAAGTTTTGATCTTCCCCTTTGCGCATTTGTCACTTCGCAACTTCGGATAGCGGCTCCCCTTTTGGGTCTCGAGATGCTGCGTTGGGCGACCACGTGTCTTGCCTACGAAGATTTTTATTTCCTGTTACTTTGTATTCTCTTTAGGTTGCGAAAGCCTTCCACAAAGGCCATCACTCCTAAGATTGTCAGAGGGGCCCACATCTTGGTACATGGCGGCGTATCGCAAACTTTCCTTACAGAGATAAAATAAGCAGCTGCGGGCTGCGAAATGTTTCTGCGACCTTTTTTAACTTTGGCGGGCCCTACCTTCTGCCAGGTGGCAATCTTTTGCAGCCTTTTAAACACAGCGGGCTACAAAACGCTACCACGCGTCTTTCGCACCCAATTTAGGCGGCTTTCTCCCCACTTCAGGAGAGACCTTAGCCCCTTGAACACGTGTCGATTCTTCTCAATCTCTCGGCGGCAGTAGGAGGAATTCTCATTCGGGCCACAACTGACTGCCATGTGCCTTACACTGATCATCAAAGTAGATGGTGGGCTGGCTGAGCGGGATTATGTTACCGGGTGCTGCTCGTCATAGTTCTCTGAGGCGGTGGATGGCACTTGTCGCCTCGAAGCTTGGCTGGGACCACTGCCATCATTATGAGGGGCGCGCCTGCACCTGAATATCTAGATGCCGTGTTTTTACTCGCTGCCATGGTAATGACATTAGAAATATTTTGATTCTGGCATCATTGCAGGAGATTATGGGATCTTTCTGTTACAGCCTTCCAAAGCGGTGGGAGTTTTTCTCTCCAGCTATATATACTTTCTCTGTCAACAAGAGAAAGGTCCAAAATTTTGAGAAAAAAGGCCCAACAATAGATATATCCAAGAGTTTTGGGAAAAATGATACTGGTTATAGCAAGAGACACCAGGCCTCTCTTATATGTTTATTTGCAAGAAACTTTTAGACTGTGCCAACTGTTCGGCCTTTCTATTTTTCATGTATTGATTAAACTATAAACTGTGCTTTTATTGTCTTAAGCATTTTATTTGACAAGACTTCTATCTATTGTATGCAAGTTTGCTTATCTAAATCATGTCTAAATGACTCTTCTTAGTGGTAAGGATGTATGCGATAATATTTTATATCAATGAATGAATTATTTATGCTATACTTTTAAGTCTCCAACATTTTGGAACGTGATAACACCATTCAGGCCCTTAAAACTATGATTTATCGTGTCCATCAACATATTTGGTGAATCACCTTAGATTAGCCTTTCCTTAATTGTATTCATTTCCTTTTCCCTTTTCCAAACCCATTATAGAAGAATCCAACTTCTTTAAAACCCAGAGGTCACTCAGTTTGGCGCAAAGGGGTCCCCCTTGAACTGAGTTTCCCATAAGGCACTGTTACCTCATCAATTTTTGGCGTCAACAGAAAATATTCACCACATGCTTGAAAGTGAAGATGGCCTAGGACTTGTGCAAAACATAGTTAAAATCTTTGGAAAACATCTTCCCTTAACCACTAGTTTTCCTTTGCCCAAAAGCAATATTACAAGCCAAGGAGGATTTCAAATTCCTCCTCCCACAACAATTGCCTCAATACCTACCTACACCAACCCTCAAGTCACAACAACAATGCAACAAGTTAGTAATGTGATTCCTTCCCTAAGTATTCCTGCTAACACCCTTAGTTCCTATGTGGCATCTCAAGTTATATCTCCCACCTTACCACCTTTAAGTATTCCATTCACTTATCCTAAAACCACATACACTCCATCACCACTTTCACTCCCATCTCATACACAAGCAATGAACCTCTCATAACACAACTTTTCCAAACCATGTCATCCCTTCAAAAGAAAAATTTCACCATAAACTGAAATCAAAATGGTCCACCTACATATTGTAACGCCAAGAAAGTGTAGAAAGAAACAGATCAAGGCAAGCATGCAATCTAAATCTAAATGCAATCTAAGTTAAGCAACAAATAACAAAGGAAGTCAAAACGTAATAAAACTAAACAATCTCACCAAATTTGTACGTATTTCCATGATTCATCTCGATTGCCCTTCTCCATTTTGCTATTGTAGTATAATTGCCCTCAGATTTTCAAGAGTTCATGCAAGTATAGCCTATGATAGTGATTTAGCAAAACATCGAAGATTCAAGATAAGTGCTCTCAAAATTTATAAGATTTCATGAGTTTTCGAGAGAGATTGGAATGAAGAATGACAGATCAATTTATAGAAAATTGATTATTCAAATGACAGGCTAGGATTGAAAGATTAACGGACGGTTGAGATTGACTGATTAGACATGCATTCTGATAACTGTCAGTAGTGACATGAGTGATACAAATTAGAAATAGAATTAAAGATTAAATAAATGATTTAATCTTCAAGTTTGGTATTCAAAAACAAAAGAATTATCTTTGCATGACAAAGATGAATATGGATTAAAGCAACTCTTGTTCGAATGCACACACAAGGTTTAATTAATTAAATAGGAATATTTAATTAATCTGCATGTACACGCAAATGAGTTAGCACTAGACGATTGAATGATTTGACTAAGAGATTACTCGAGAACGCCACTCAGACATTAAATCAAGAGTTAACTGAGCGATTTGAATAGATCTTTGAGTCGAGTAAAAGTGAATACTTAGATAACTCACACAATTATCTAAATATAGAGGAATGCTAAAATAGAATTCATGAATTAAATAATTCATTTAATCAAGATTTGATATTTGAAGAATAATTAAATAAATAAGATTTATTTAATTAAGGATGAAGGATTTAAATAAATAATTAAATAAATAAAGAATTTATTTAATTATAGTTGACATATATTAAACGGAAATTAAATAAGAATTTATTTAATTTGACAAGAAGAATAAGGTTAATTAGTAACTAATTAAAAGTAAAGAAAATGTGAATTATTTAAATAATTTTATTTAATTAATCGATAGAATAAAGAGGTGAATTAATTAAATAATTAAGATTATTTAATTAATAGAAGAAATGAAGAAATTAGGAAAATAATTAAATAATTGACATTATTTAATCATGACTATGAAGAATACTCTGAAGAAATCGGGCCGTGCTTAAACCGATTTTTTGGTGTCTACATTTGCCCCTCTTGATACAATGTCATTTCTGTGTCAAAGAAAATTGATAAGAAATATGCCCCAGTAATGCCTGAGTGTAAAACAGGTGAAGGTATGCCCCCTCGGGAAAATTGACAAATTTTTGAAAAAAAATTCAAAAAAATTTGGAAATGATCCCGATTAGTCCATTGGATAGCCAGAAATGCATTGGAGTTGACAGAATTGAGTTTGGAAATGTTAGGGATGGGTATAGGTTGATTGAAATTAGAAGTTAACGCGACCAATAGGGAAGGATGCCACCAAAACCCTAGGTATATTTAGAAATTGGGGTAAAAACCAAGTCATTTTCACCCTCCTAGCATTGAAAACTGAGAATTTTCTCTGCACTCACAACGACGATGTCCCCTATTCCGAACACCCACCATCGAGCTTTTAGGATCTGGACCTTCCAGAGGCCAGCTGACGCGGACCCCCAGTATGTACCCCAAACTTGACCTTTGAAAATTTTCATTTGCGCGTAATTGTATGCATTTAATTCCAATTGTATGTATGCATCATTTTAATAAAACACTGCATGTGTATGCGCGAACGACGCATCTGCATGCGAAAAACTGTATTTGAAAATTTACGTGCAATGTTTAGTTTAGGTTTGTTGTGGTTCGACGAATTTGTAGATTCATGAACCACATTTGACAATATGCATCGCATGTGCATGTAGAATAATCGCATTTGTTTATTATGCAACACATTTGAATTTTCGTCGACGCATTCATATTTACTGCAACACATATGTTATAGTGCAACGCATATGTGATATAGTTAGCTGCATGTGAAAAAGAATGATGCATGTGTCTAATCAAATGACGCATATGTATTTTATGCATCGCATATGTGAAATAACGATGCATGTGAAACATAATGACGTACTTACAAAATAATGACACATTTGAATAGCAGTTTGTTATAGTCAGTTTCCATTAGAATAGATGTTTGAGGCTGACATGAGGCATGTATAATGCCATTGCAGGTCGTGTTGGATACAGTATATACTTGAGAGTCGAGACTGATGACTTTTCGGTTCAGGGATAGCTTGCGGAGTGCCAAGCGATGTTTCCTATGGCACCTTGGTCTTCTACACGCTATAGACATGCCCTAGATTGGGGTGAATTGGGGATTATTGACAGCCTTGTGTGAGTGATGGCACTCAGAGATATCATCTTTTCACCTATTGACTGGAGAGGCCACTGTTACCTTAGAGGATGTCTACAGGATCCTCAAACTTCCTATTAGAGGTACACGGGTGACGTATGATACCCAGAGGGGTGCAGTCGAGATGTGCAGATACTACCCACATGTGGACATCAGGCAGTTAGGATTTGACCACTATGAGATTAGGTGGCATGTGTTGGCACAAAGATATAGGCAGCTAGATTGTCTATTGTGTACATTGATAGGCGTCATAGTGCTTCCTGACCATCAAGGTCATGGTTTTCCCGTGGGGTGGGGGGAGATGCTAGTAGGCATGCTAGAGCATCGAATGGTGTATGCTTGGGGTTCATGTCTGCTCAGGATGTTATACTTTCATTTACATGATATTGCCTACCGAGAGGCACACTCTATGAGTTGTGGTACCATGCTCTTGATGGTATGGGTGTGGGAACACATTGCTATTTTTCGGCCACCAGTGATAGTTGACCTTCCACATGGAGCTCCTTATGCCTTCCGCTATGTAGGGGCTAACACTCAGCACCACATAGGAGATACGTGTTACTTTAGGCATGCCATAGACACGATGGTGCAGTTTACATGGAGACCATACTTGGGCTGTACTGATTGGTCAGACGAGGATGATCATTTACCATTTTGCTGACAGGTACAGTTCTTGATTGGGCGGACAGTGTCCCATGTCCACATTATAGAGCGTCAGTTGCTAGATCGTGTCCTGTGGCAGTTTGGAGAGGTGCAGGATGTGCCTAGAGGATGGGCAGAGTTCGCGAGATCATTGCGAGAGGTCCCCCTATGAGGCCCAAAGATTTCAGTGGCCATAGCCGAGGTAGACATCGATGCATTGCAGGCAGTTCCATGGGGATGGAGGGATGGTCCAGCAGACCCAGGGACCACAGAGGAGTACGATCAGTGGTGGGCAGTACACAGACCCATTCCATTAATAGATCCAGAGCAGCCAGCGCCGGTAGAGTGGCGAGGGACAAGTCCGCGAGGCAGGCGTGGTAGAGGTAGAGGTAGGAGAGATGGAGGTGGCCGTGGTGATGATGGAGGCCATGGTGATGGTGGAGATGATGGAAGAGGTGGACGACGAGGTGGTAGGAGAGGGAGACGTGGGTGGAGGGGACGAGGGTGACCATTGTCACCGATCCATGAGGAGGGACGAGGGGATGAGGATGTGTCCATGCTAGAAATTAGGAGAGGAGGGGAGGAGATGGATATTGTGATAGGCAGAGAGGAGGAGCAGCCTAGAGAGGAGGCCATTCCAGATATCTCGATAGAGGAGGAGGCAGACAGAGAGGAGGCAGGTAGAGAGGAGGCAGAGATTGATGCCTTGGGCTTGTTGGGTGCCTACCAGGAGGATGACGAGGAGGATGATGATCATGAGAGAGACTCATGATCATATTTTAGAGGAGTGGGATGAGGAGGAGGATGGGGTAGCGAGGGCCAGGTAGGATGACACAGGGGCAGTGGATCCAGACACAGATACATTACGTGCTCAGGTTGCATCCTTGGAGGAGCAGATGAGAGTCCTGATGTCTGAGAGGGATACATATCAGATGGAGAGAGACAGAGCGGTGATGGATAGGGATCAGGCCATAGCTCAGAGCCTTATGTACTAGCCCATCAATTGCCTTTGCTAGAGAGTTAGTCAGAGCAGGGGAGAGAGAGAGGTATTACAATGATTTATACGAGGCAGAGATTCCTCCAGAGAGATGGGCTCCTAGCTTCTCATAGGCACGTAGCAGCGGGTCACAGACCAGGACCCACACCGGGACAGTTAGCGCAGAGGGTGTGGAGTAGTCATGCAGAGCAGGTCCATATGACAGGGTTCCCTCAGCTCACAGGTCATCGGGTTCCCAGCCTCACTCATCGGTTCCCAGCCTCACTCATCCACACACTCCAGCCACGATAGCAGTGGCAGTTCAGGATAGGGATACTTCTTGATATTTTTGAGACATTGTATTATGATTCTATAGCCTGCAGGCTTCCATGTATTATTGATACATTATGACATTGTGATGTGACACTGTTGAGCGAGATATATATATATATATATATATATATATATATATATATATATGATTTTGGCGGTGATTCTCATGATATGCATTTCTATGTAGTGATTATGCAGTCTTTATTTATACATGTGATGTTTATATGATATGCCTATGTGATGGATGACCATATTTATTTTATGATGTTTATGCAGCTAATGATATAATGTTGATTCTATGTGATGTTGATTCTATATGATGTATGCAATTTATAGTTATGAGATGCAATATGATGTTACATGTACAATGCATGCTACATGTGATGCTATACAAATGCAATGTGATGCATGTATTTACATTTGTTTTGTACATGGAATGCTTATGATATGTATTGTATGATGATGAATGTCCATTATGTCATGATTTCCTAAATACGATAAATGCATAGATGTATACATTTTTCTAACATGTATGTGTATGCAGGATGACTTGCATTGTTGTGTGTCACAGGACTCCATCATAATGCAAGAAAGAAGAACTGTTAGTGCAGAAAGAAATATTGAGAAATAACAAAAGAGATGTGATAGATGCTAGTGTTAAGAATCTTTGATGTTTCGTTGTATCACAAAAGGTATTGCACTTTATCATCATTGGGCGGGACTAATACAAGTGGAGAAAAACACCATGATATGACATAGATCAAGGTGTGCAAGGTCATCCACTTGCTAACAACAGATAGCCACGGACAAGGAGTGTCGTTAACTCATACCAAGGGCACAAGTTGCCCCAGTCTTTTTGTCAAGACAAACCACAGACAACAAATAAAGTAAAAGACGGGTCATGAGACATCATCGCTCCTCTAAATCCTTCATGGGTCATCTTTGAGGAAACTAGTAACATGACTCAAAAATCAAAGTTAAAAGACAGTCGACAGATAGCAGTCAAAGAAAATAGAATTATGATACATCGTTGCTTCTCTAAATCCTTCATGGGACATCCTTGAGAAAGCTAGTAACATAATTCCATCATCAATTCAAATGAAAAGATAAGATAAATAAGTCAGAAAATCAAAAAGCCAGTAAAATATTTTCCAAAACTTGATCTTGTTTGTTTGATCCGTTTTGATTAATAGAATGATTGATTGATAGAGCCTGATGTCAGGAGATACACATACCGTATAAGACTATGAGTCTGGTTTCGATGTTATGACTATCTGTATAAGGCATGACGAAGCCTGGTTTCAGAAAGACATGTATCGTATAAGATGTTGAGTTAGATGTTGTTGATGTGATAACCTATGTAAGGCTATGTTTGATTGTTTGACCATGTCGATTATGCAGGAAGGACTCATCCTGTATAAGACATAGATTGTTTTGTTGGTATAAATACTTAGGAAGGACTCATCCTGAATAGGACAAAGATTGATTTTTTTGATTGTTTCGTTTGGCAAGTTGTTTGATTTGACTTAGAGACATTGCTGACTTGTTCACCAGATTAAGGAATGACTTGATATGACGTGTTGACAATGGACTGTGTGTGATGACAAACCCTAAAGGACTGACCTAGTGCGGCCTCGGGGGCACATCGATTGATGGCCTTGGCTATGTTATACACGCAAAGACCTCGTAGTTCGACTTGACTTGACTGACAAGACTGACTACAAATAGAAGACATGTGTGAAAGTGAATGTGACTAACCCTAATGGACTGACCTAGTGTGGCCTTGGGGGCTCATCAATTTATGGCCTTGCCTACGTTATACACGCAGAGACCTTGTAGTTCGACACGACCAATGACCTTGTCATATAGACATGGATTGAATCATGATTTTATACATACAAGCCTAAACAAACTGACCTACTACCTTGGAGGCACATCGGTAGATGGCCTTGCCTACGTCCAGTCGTAGAGGCAATGTAGTTTGACAAATGACAGACTGACAATTGCGACTGACTTTGACTCTATTTTTGGATTTTCGAAATGTTTTGATTTTTTTGTCTTTTTGAAGTTTTCTGATATTTTTGTGTTTTCTTAGGTCATTTTGTGATCTTTGTGGATTTTTCTATGGTTTTATGTCTTCAACAAATCCAAAGGAAGAATCAATATGACACACATCAAGTGTTTCCCCCCAGTCGAGTATAAGACCAATTGATTATGAATAGGGTAAAATGGGGGATATGAAATGCACTTGATGTCAATCG